>JAHCHA010013439.1:570087-662792 GCA_027742795.1 Vigna hirtella
AACTCACGCACTTACCGCTGAGCGGCACTATTTTGGGCTTGGACCTAATTTTCTGTATATTTTAGAATAGTATATAAGCTTTAGGACGTCCTAGGGTTTGTATCTTTGGCTGGGACGAAGCAAACACTCACTTTTCCACCCCTTGAAGGAAGATCTTGGATGCTCAGGCTACCTCCTCCTCTTTCTAGGGTTCTATCTTTCTTTCCTCCATTATTGTTCATCTAGTTTCACCATGAATATGGTGAACTAAACCTTGTATTGTTGTTGGGGAATCAATGTAGTCTTGTGAAACTCTCATATATGGAATTTGTGTTTTAACATCTTATTTTAAGACTTATGCGTTCTTTCATCATTAGTTAGGGTTTTTCCTCTTTGCTTAATGCTTGCTTTGTTTAACTCATTCATTGCCATGATTATTGATTTTGTCGATATGGGAACGTACGGGGAAATCTAGATCCGGGGAATTTCTCCCAATAGCATATCGGTTGCCTTTAAGCTTCTGCACTTAAGAATTAATTACTAGGAATTCTAGGAATTGTATGAACTCGTAATTAAGGATAGGCCTTCTTGCAAGGTGATTTAGAGAGTGGCATTAGCATTGATGAAAAGAATGATGAATTCCTAAAGTATATGAGAGTGGATAAGATGAAATTGATAACCCCAACAACATACTCATCCATCTAATTCATTATAGTGTTTGTATTTCTCTTTTCCATTGATCAACTTCATGCATACATGTTTAATTACTGTCTTTTGCATTTAAAACCTAAAATCAATTGTTTACAAGTCTTAAATAATCAACAAATCATATAGCTAACTAGGCCGTGAGTCCTTTGGGAAATCGATACTTGGTCTTACCTAGTTTTATAACTTGATACGATTCGGTCACACTTGCCGATTGTTAAACAAGTTTTTGGCGCCGTTTTTCGGTGTTCATAAATTTTTCATCACCTACCAACTTCACCAAATGTCACAACCACAAGAAATTATTGAAGTTGAACACATAACCGCATTGGTCGACTCTGATGGTGATGGAGATGAATTAGAAGCAACAATACAAGGTCATGAAGAACAAGAAGAAGAGGAAGAAGAAGAAGAAGAAGAAGATGATGATGATGATGATGATGATGATGATGATGATGACGACAAAGAAGAAGAAGAAGAAGAAGAAGATGATGATAATGACGATGATGAAGAAGAAGATGAAGATGAAGATCATGATGACGACCATTGAATGTTGGACATCTATTGTAGGAAATTGAACTATCATTTGAATAGAGTTATCTAAAATACCATCTTAAAAGTTGTATGCAATTATTTATACATTGACTTTAAAAACCATTGATCCTTCCTTATTCATTTCTTTTTTTTCACTTTATTTGTAACCATTTCAATGCAGTAATGACAAGACAAGGTTCAGAACGTCCTGATAAAGGAAAGGGTGTAGCAAGGCCTAAAAAGAGGCAACGGTAGGCACCAAAGTATGTACTTAGGGTGCCTGCTAAACTACCTACCATTGCTGCCCCCGGTACATCATCTATGGGGCCTCCTCCTACCCCTACAATACAGCCTCCTACCCCTACAGTAGACCTTACTCCTACCTCTATAATACACCCTTCTCCTACCCTTGCAGCACACCCTTCTACTACCCCTGCAGCAGACCCTCTTCCTCCTCCTGTGATTATAACCCCTACTCCTCCCCTTGTGGTTATTAACCCCACTCTTCTCCCTGACCCTACTTCTATACCTTCCTCATCTTGTATATCGCCTTCTGAGACTGTCACACCATCTGCTGATCCAGATTCAAGTGGTGATGGTGAAGGTCTTGACTCGCCCCTCCATGATGGACCATGGATTGAGCCGTATGGTAAAGGGTAAGATTTAATCTCTTGATATAATTTGATGTTTAAACCCTACTGTAATTGAAATGACTTTTATTATGCAAGTTTATTCCATCTAGGGTTGCCTCCCAGGCCATCACACGTTCAATTAAGCAACAATTTTTAAGTTCATGGCCTACTTAGGGAGCAATACCTGATGACGACAAAAAGCCATTCTGGGAGTGCTTTCAGGTGAACAATCCATTAAACTAATTGTCCCTCTTATTTTAGTATGTTCATTAATCAATGTTTGTTCTGTTTAATGTTACAGATGAAGGTGCAGTGGAAACCTGAACATGAAACACAGATACAAAGAAATTTCCACATGAAAGCATCTCATCGGTTGTCAGAGATGTTTAGGGATGCCCGCAATGCAGGAGAGCGCCCTTACTGGCTGGGCGAACAAATTTGGAACTCTTTACTGGCTCATTGGAATACAGTAGAGTTTCGCAATAAGTGTGCCAAGGCGCAGAGAAACAGAGCATCTGAAAAGGGTGGCACCCTGCATACTGGTGGGTCGATAACCATTCATGAGCATGCCATTCGTATGGTAAAATTTCATTACATAACTTTTTCTTTCATATATAAGTTATGTATTTTCTATTTCATATGTACACTTGTAATTGTAAATTATGTTACAGGCACAAGCTCTGGGACGGGCGGTCCATGTTGATGAGGTCTTTGCACAGACTCATGTAAGGAAGGGCACTAATCAATTCGTTGATGAAAGATCTCGGAAGACTCATGTAAGCAAATAACACTATTACTATTACTAATTTTTCATTTTTGTTATTCTATCATTCCCTAACATTGCTTTTAATGTTTCAACAGGAAGAATTTTCTACGAGACTTTCACAGGTTAGATCTGAACATGAGTCAGCTCCTAAACCAGATGATGGCAGTAATGCAGTTGATGACATACGTAGAACACAGTGCTGGGTCGAGATCGTTGGTGGGACGAAAAAAGGTCGAGTGTACGGTGCAGGACAACTTGCTGCAAACTATACAACATCGAGAGGAGGTACTCTGAAGCACCAACCTTCTTCTTCCAGCCATCAATAGAGGAGCAGGATGATGAAGATCATTCTAATGATAACTATGTACATTATTAGTTTCATTTTGTTATTACTTGTTATAGAAACATTTGGATATTAGAACATTTGGAGTTTAGATCATTTCAATGTTAGATCAATTGGATGATTTGGATGTTAGAACATCATTATGTTACATTGTTTTATGTTTTAACTATAAATACATGTTCTATGGATTAATGGATGTTCTATGGATTTTGATCAATGATTGCATCTTTGAGATGCACATTACGCAAGTCTGTATGTGCTTGAAAACTGTTATGCAGGTCTGTTTGTGCTTGAAAACTGTTATGCAGGTCTGTTTGTGTTGTTGGTTTCATAAGAAATACAATTGTCCCTTACATTTCCCTCCAACTTACCGAAGGCTTTTTCCCTTCGGTAACTACCCACGTTAGGTAATTACCGAAGGCTTCCGTTCTTCGGTAATTACCGAAGGCTTCAGCCCTTCGGTAATAACCGAAGGCTTTTGGCCTTGGGAAATTACCGAAGGCTTTTGCCCTTCGAAAGTTACCGAAAGCTTCAGCCCTTCGGTAATAACCGAAGGCTTTTGGCCTTCGGAAATTACCGAAGGCTTTTGCCCTTCGGAAATTACCGAAGGCTTCTGGCCCTCGGTAATTACCGAAGGGCGGAAGTCCTCGGTAAATGTTAGCGACAAGGGATTTACCGAGGGCTCTTTGGCCATCGATAAGCCGTCTGTAAATACCCTTTTCCGACGGCTTCTGGCTATTTTCGAGGGCTTATGGCCTTCGGTAATGCCCTTCTTTTTTGTAGTGTAAGTATGAAAACAAGTGTTGTTTTCATACTTATCACCCTTCTTGAGTAATCATCAATAATACTCAAGAAATAGGATCCTCCTCCATGAGTTTGAGTCCTGGATGGACCCCGTAAGTCTGCATGAACATACTCAAAAGGTCTTCTAGAAGTGTGCTTACCGACTCTAAATTTCACTCAATGAGTTTTCACTAAAAATCAGTTTAAAGATTTACAATAGAGTGAATCAAAAGAATGATAAAAACCTTCCTTCGACGAACGAACCGGAAGGGTGCTTCCTTCGACAAACATGAAAAACTGAATGAAGATTGGCCAATTGAGGGGGTAACGCAATCTCGTAAGCGACTGGCCCAATTCGTCTCAGAATTTGGTATGTGTAAGATCCATGAAAAATATTTACCTTAATTGTAACAATTTTATTACTAGTAGTAATAAATTTCTTTGTGAATCGAAAATATAATTAATAAGTTAAATATAGAAATTTTGGTAGCTTAAATGGTAGAAAATTGTGGTGATTTCAAGAACATGGGTTCAAGCTCTTTTCTACCTTTTTGTAAAAAAAATTATTAAAAAAAATTAAAATATTGATAGTGGATAAAACACTTCATATTTGAAGGCATTATTGAGGAATCCATTATGTAAGTGGTGATTAAGATATTAATATAATAAAATAATATTAAAATAATAAATAATATTAAAAAATTGATGAATAGTAAAAATTTTGGACTATAAATAGCCATGAGAGGGGAGGCTATTTTGCACAAAGGGAGGAAGAATCAAGTGAGAAACCTTGAGAAATAGAGAAGAAAGAGTTAGGAAGAAATTTTTAGTTGCAAGAAGAGTAGAGGCTCTTGAGGGTTTTCGGGGAAACAGATTCAAAGCAAGAGAAGTCTAGAATAGAGGTAGGGGAGCTAACATTTCTAAGCTTTTATATTATGATTTGGTATTATTTTATTACTATTCATGTCTTGAAATTCTGTGTGAATACTGTTAATGCTTACTGTATATCTATCTATATTGAATTTTTGTGTTAGTATTATATGCTGTTGTTTTGAATGTGTTAATGAGAAATTTTTTAAAACTAGTTCAGGAACACTTTGGCTAAGGAAAGACATGGTACTTAAGTTGTCCATTGTGACGCACCTCTCTTTCCTGGAAGTCTACTCGACAAGTTTTTAACTTAAATCCTATTGAACATATTATGTAGTGTTAAATTATTGTGCAATATATCTTGTTGGAATGGAAATTTCTGATGAATTCATGTTATTGAGGTAGATATGGAATTATGAATTATAATTGTGATGGTAGGATAGAGGAATCTTAAAAACCGGAGTTGGTACATCCCTGATCATAGAGCAGCCCTAGTCCAATCCAGTAAGTTGTGACTAGTCATATGTACTGGCGTTTATGGTGAGTTTGATTCGTCAAACATTTGATTCTTCTCCGGTGACCATTTATGGTGATATTTTAGTATTGTTAATTTATTTTGTGATATATTCATTTTGTATGATTTCTGTGATGATTGTAATTTATTATATTGGATTTGAATTTATACATCTGAACCTGGTATGAGTATTATGGGGAGATTTCGTAAGGGTATAATATGAGTTGAGGAATTTGAGCATGGTATGAGTCTCGCGGAGAGATTCTGTAATGCCATGGTATGTGTGTACATGTTGATGTTGAGGGTCTTGAGTTGGAGGTTATCCTGATACTCTAATAATCATCCAGTCTCATGTAGAGAATGATGAATTATGTGGTGAGAGGGGTAGGAGGTCCTGGTCTATGTGCCGGTTTTGGACATAGTGTTGAGGACTAACCTTGTGGATGGTATGGAGGGCAGGAGGTCCTGGTCTATGTGTCAGTTTTGGACATATTGTTGAGGACTAAGAAGGCATCACAAGTGCGTAACTTCCTGTTGACCGCTCATCAACATATCATTGGAATAAGTGTCTATTGTGTATTATGGAAATGACTGTCTATTAGGTATTGTGGAATGGGTGTCCATTGAGTATTGTGGAATGAGTGTCTATTGGGAATTGTGGAAGGAGTGTCTATTGAGTGTATCAAAGTAATGGATGAGTATCTATGATGCGATTGTTGTATGATGGTATGAGTGTGTCTGACATAATTATTATATGAGGTTTGTTGAGTGCATCAAAGTAAATATGCATATTTTATAAATGATTGGTTGCATGTTAGTTCACCTACTTGTTTGTGTTTGTGTTTGGGCATGTGTGATGATCGTATAATTTGTTATACGGGAGCAGATGAATGAATGTCGTCTGACTTAGTGCCAATGAAGAAAGAGATAGAAGAATAAAGTAGAAGAATTCGATCTATATTTATGAATTTGTAGTTGACATCTGAATTTAAAACATATAAATATATATCAACTATGAATTATCAAGTGAGAGATTATGGGATGTTACCTTAAATGTAATGCTACAATACATAAATTATGAATTTTCAAGTGTGAGAATTTTGGATGTTACATTAATGGTATTAGAGCGGTTCGTCCTTAGGATGACCTGTGTGTGGTGGGTCTGTTGTGTCTTCTTTGTGAAAAATTAAGTCTAAATGGTATAATTTACCATTTCCTCCAAGTCTAGATAGTAGAGTATTGTATCTAACTAGAGGTTTTGAGAACAAAAAACGTCTTAATAGGAGTGATGAGGGTGCACACTCATGACTTTTACCAGAGATGATTTTCCTTTCTTAATTATGAAGGTTTGGGGAAAGATAGAGTTGTGGTTCCAATGTAGTTGTATTTAGAAATCTTTGTCTTCTTCTTGCCTTTGTGGTAGTGTACTGTGCTCTATAGTGGTAGAGGGATGCAGATTCAAGGACAACTTGACCTGTATACCTTCATTAGAATTGGTTAAAGCCTTTGAGGCAAATTCTTGCCTCGAAGATAAGGAGATATAAGACCAGAGTTTAGGTTTCAAAGGAGGGGTGAAGATGTTGGTGTTTAGAAGTAATGTTTTGTGTGAAGAAGTTTTCCAGAACAAAATCAGGAGATCAGATATCTTACGAAGAGTTGAGTTCAAAGGCTAGAATAAGAGGAGCCTTGGGTAAGCATTGGTGTAGCAAGGTTTAAGGAATCAGATTGGTTCTGTATATCAGTGGTGTCATAAGTGGATTTATCCTACGGACTTATTATGAATCATACTGACAATAATTCTCTGAGTGAACAGAGAAATGACACGCACCCAACCCAACTGTGAAACCTCTAATATGCCTAGATTGGCAAGGGCTTTGGGGAGTGAACTCATATAGTTTCTAGTGCGTGTATCGAATGAGCAAGTTGAAATTAATTACTTGACATTACGATGCGTATATGTTTGACTGTTTATTTAAATGAATTATAAACTAATTAGGTAAATGAAGTCAATCTTTTTCTATTGATTTCCACATGATATTATCTTTGGTTATTAGTCTGTGTGGAATTTACATACATTATGTCTAGTATAGGGCTGATCATGATTTAATAATTCACATGATGAACAAATACTACTTGTCATTGTTTTATGGTATCGGTGTAGCGATTCATGGTTGTTTTGAGTGAACTTCAATTCTATAAACATGTTTGATGCAGTCTCAACTATTACTTGTCATTGATGTGTTGAATTTATAAATTTTATGGTGTGGACACATGATAGGATTAGGAGTTATAAACGCAAGGTACTGTTGGATAGTGTACTAAATTATAGTAGAATAGGTCTTAATATTATAAGTGTAGATACCAATTAAGTGAATTAATTAATAACTAGCATTGCACGTTAAACCGGTTAGACACATATGTATAGGTAAGTAGGATATGATTAAACTGAATTAATCAAGGAAAAACATAAGATTTGATTAATTTCATCATCAGAGTAAAAAAAAATTTTACAATAAGAGATTTTCCTTCCTAAGACTTTGAAAATTTCACTTCTGGCTTGAGTCTTGTAAATACCCAAAATCAATACAACTCTTCAAGTGTCCAATTTTACCTTAGTATAGACCGAGGAAGGAAGATTGAATATCTATAGAATTATTGAGGAAGAAACACCAATATGAGTAGACATATTGAAAAACCAAATGTCTTAACCATTACACTGAAGATGGTCTTACCCTTGTGATAAATAAAATATATCTTACACTACTTAAACAAAATAAATAAACAAATTAATGCTACTAGATAAAAACAAACCGACAAATCTGACAGTAAGGACACAAAGTTACCTTACCGTGAATCAAGGAATCAACTTTAAACCAAAAAAAAATGATGGTTAGCTAGTTTACGTTAGATTTAAGTCTATAAATAAATATATAATAATACTAATAATAATAATAATAAAGATGTTAAAGAGTCTATCACAAGTGATCGTTAAGGATTTTTTATAGTCCATAGTAATAAAAATACATAAAGACAATTGTAGTCTCCTCAAGGAGACTATTCTTCGACGGAAGGCAATCGTAAGGAAAGCTCAACAGAAGGAGCCTTCACCTGGAACTGTAGGGGAGGAGAAATCTCTCTTTTTTCAGGAATGGGAGGGATTGGAAAAAGATCCAACGTCACCCGATCTGGAACCGACAACGCTATCCATGAAAGAGCTCCAAATAAATAAAATTAGAAATATTAAGGTAATAATAATAAAAAAAATATATATAAAAAAATACAACATATCTTACCATTCATCAAAGGCGGCAAGAGGGGTAGTGGAGAGTAAGGTGTGGTGGTGGTGCTTTGCTTCAAGCATCGTTGCTTTTCACGATACCCATAATTTTGAAACCAACAATAAACGCTATACTCTCCAATTTCCCCATAAACTTTAAGTCTCGTTGCAATCTCGTGCACTTGCTCTCTATTTGGATTTCGTATCCCAAATGCAAAAAGGGCCTCTAATAGAGCAACTTGTTCTTTAGTAGTACTCCATCGTTTATATCCCAGCTTGTCTTGAACTTCCAAATTTCTTAAATTTTTGTTCATTTTTCTAAGAGGCAAAAGTGAAGGAATATTATGTTTGTGTCAAAGAGGGTTGATAAAATTAGTTTTCTTTTAACTCAAATTTGTCCATAGTCTAGTTTGAAGTCCAGTTTAGATGTATCATCCGGTCCTCGCAAAGGATCTTACTAGATCTAAGTCCAACAAATTTTATATCCATGATTTGTTTAAGTTAAATTAAATTTTTAGGGTACGTAGCATTGTTCTACCCGAATTCCTCTATCATACCTTCAAACGAAGGGAGGTTAATAACGGTTTTCTAGCTTATATACCCCATTATTAGTTTATTAGTATAGCAAAAAAAAACAAAAAAGAGGGTGAAGAGTGGTGAAATAACAATACAAATAAGTATAACAAGAACAAGGAACGAACGTAAATGCAAAAAGAACATCATTTAAGAGAAAGCTTAAAGGAATGAAGGAACAAAACGAAAGATTGAGAGAATGAAACACTTACACGGATGTGAAAAACAAAAGGCACACTTAGAGAAAGATAGGCTCCTCACAGAATTAGGACACTCTCGAAGGACACTCAAGGAGAGTAAACTCACGCTCCACTATGAGACTCAAGTGTCGCTCAACGTAGAGGAATGCTCTATTTATAGCCAAACATTTTCACTATAGTAACAGTTCCGGTAGTTACTACCGGTTGTGTCATAGTGTCGGTTATTAAAACAAATAATAATAATCATAATAATATTGGTATACGTGAGGAGTATGGGAAATTATTGGATAAATTTCTTGTGTATGGTATTTTGATTTGTGAAAGGGCTATGTTTGTTATATTTTTTAGAAAAAAAAATGTTCTGCTATTTGTATGTAGAGTAATTAGTATAAATTGAATTGACTAGGTAACCCATAAAGGAAGTTAACAGTGATATACAGTACATCTGATATATATATATATATATATATATATATATATATATATATAATTCATAGTACGATTTATGTAAATACTTTTTTGAAGAATCAAAATATAGTACCATAATCATTATGTACTAACACTTAACTATTAGAAGTTGTAATTGACTTGAAAATAAATAAATAAATTAATATATATATCATACTATCATAAATTTTTCTTAAAGTATAGAATTTTCGAGGTCGAAAATTTTTTGTTGTTGGGGAGAATGTAAGATCCATGAAAAATATTTACCTTAATTGTAAGAATTTTATTACTAGTAGTAATAAATTTCTTTGTGAATGGAAAATATAATTAATAAGTTAAATATAGAAATTTTGGTAGCTTAAATGGTAGAAAATTGTGGTGATTTCAAGAACATGGGTTCAAGCTCTTTTCTACCTTTTTGTAAAAAAGAAAATTAAAAAAAAATTATTAAAAAAAATTAAAATATTGATAGTGGATAAAGCACTCAAATTTGAAGGCATTATTGAGGAATTCATTATGTAAGTGGTGATTAAGATATTAATATAATAAAATAATATTAAAATAATAAATAATATTAAAAAATTGATGAATAGTAAAATTTTTGGATTATAAATAGCCATGAGAGGGGAGGCTATTTTGCACAAAGGGAAGAAGAATCAAGTGGGAAACCTTGAGAAATAGAGAAGAAAGAGTTAAGAAGAAATTTTTAGTTGCAAGAAGAGTAGAGGCTTTGGAGGGTTTTCGGGGAAACAAATTCAGAGCAAGAGAAGTCTGGAATAGAGGTAGGGGAGCTAACCTTTCTAAGCTTTTATATTATGATTTAGTATTGTTTTATTATTATTCATGTCTTGAAATTCTGTGTGAATACTGTTAGTGTTTACTGTATATCTATCTATATTGAATTTCGGTGTTAATATTATATGCTGTTGTTTTGAATCTGTAAATGAGAAATTTGTTAAAACTAGTTGAGGAACACTTATGCTAAGGAAAGACTTGGTACTTAAGTTGTCCATTGTGACGCACCTCTCTTTCTTGGAAGTCTACTCGACAAGTTTTTAACTTAAATCTTGTTGAACAGATTATGTATTGTTAAATTATTGTGCAATATATCTCGTTGGAATGAAAATGTCTGATGAATTCATGTTATTGTGATAGATATGGAATTATGAATTATAATTGTGATGGTAGGATAGAGGAATCTTAAAAACCAGAGTTGGTACATCCTTGATCATAGAGCAGCCCTAGTCCAATCCAGTAAGTTGTGACTAGTCATATGTACTGGCGTTTATGGAGAGTTTGATTCGTCAAACATTTGATTCTTCTCCAGTGACCATTTATGGTGATATTTTAGTATTGTTAATTTATTTTGTGATATATTCATTTTTTATGATTTCTGTGATGATTGTAATTTATTATATTGGATCATGAATTTATGCATCTGAACATGACATTAGTATTATGGAGAGATTTCGTAAGCGTATAATATGAGTTGAGGAATGTGAGCATGGTATGAGTCTCGCGGAGAGATTTTGTAATGCCATGGTATGTGTGTATATGTTGATGTTGACGGTCCTGAGTTGGAGGTTATCCTGATACTCTAATAATCATCCAGTCTCAAGTAGAGAAGGATGAATTATGTGGTGAGAGGGGCAGGAGGTCGTGGTCTATGTGCCGGTTTTGGACATAGTGTTCAGGACTAACCTTGTGGATGGTATGGAGGGCAGGAGGTCTTGATCTATGTGTCGGTTTTGGACATAGTGTTGAGGACTAAGAAGGCATCACAAGTGCGTAACCTCCCGTTGACCGCTCATCAACATATCGTCGGGATAAGTGCCTATTGGGTATTGTGAAATGAGTGTCTATTGGGAATTGTGGAAGGAGTGTCTATTGAGTGTATCAAAGTAATGGATCAGTATCTATGATGTGGTTGTTGTATGATGGTATGAGTGTGTCTGACATAATTAGTATATGAGGTTTGTTGAGTGCATCAAAGTAAATATGCATGTTTTATAAATAATTAGTTGCATGTTAGCTCACCCTACTTGTTTGTGTTGTGTTTGGGTATGTGCGATGATCGTATAATTCGTTATATGGGAGCAGATGAAGGAATGTCGTCTGACTCAATGCCAATGAAGAAAAAGATAGAAGAATAAAGTAGAAGAATTCGATCTATATTTATGAATTTGTAGTTGACATCTGAATTTAAAACATATAAATATATATCAACTATGAATTATCAAGTGAGAGATTATGGGATGTTACCTTAAATGTAATGCTACAATACATAAATTATGAATTTTCAAGTGTGAGAATTTAGAATGTCACATAGGATAAGTTCATAACCACATTACTCAGTTATTGAAAAAGATATAAGTAATTTTGTAAGATGTAGGATAAGTTCATAACCACATTACTCAATTATATTGAAAAAGATATAAACATTAAATAAAGTTTATTTAATTTATCACGTAACATGTAGCAATTAGAAATTAATATTTTGCAGTTTAAAATACACGCGCTTGTTTATTTATTCAATGGGTGCATTCATATCAAACTCAATAATATTAATTATTATATTAATTAAAAGTAACGTATAATCAAGTTTAATATATATATATATATATATATATATATATATATATATATATATATATTTTATGGTTTGCTAATGCGCGTAGCCAACCAAACAGAATATTGGATTGATCAAATTCTACTAGAAAAATGGACTCAAGCATACAACAATGATAAGAGCAATATCCTGATTTATTGAAAGAGTAATAAAGATTAAGTGCATGTTACAAATAGGACATAAATATATGAAAGATATTACCATTATATTCAGAAAAAATTTTAAATAATCTATATTGTATATTGTGTCATGTGTAAAGATTTTATAGAAAAAAATTCAGAATTTCTTAATAATACGATGGAAATAGCCTTCACTCATACGTATTCATATTAACGAACTTTAGGTAATTTTTAAAAAAAAAAATCCAAAATCGTAATATCAAAAGCAAATTAACCTATTTTGAAAAAAAAAACTAAAGTTCCACGTAACCAGACTATATACGTGTGGGATGCAGTCCCTTTCCACACCCATTCTCTCTTTCTTTGTTTAGGGTATAACTTTTGCTAGCTCTTTTTTGTAATGCATGCACACAATTTTCAGCAATCATGCCCGATTCCATTTTCCATGTATTTTCGTTTCAAACACCCTTTTAACCTATTGTAGCATCCTTAATTATTTAATGAATTCGTATATAGTATAGGATTTCTATCAATCAATCTATGTTAGATCACCCTATCCACTTAGCATCCCAAAATCTCATCTTATATATCTCCTTTTCCAAAACAAGTTTCCCCGTAACCACTGTTCTTGTACTTGTTCCCTATACACACCTTTATCATAAATAAATTAAATATATGAATGAATAACTCGCAACTATATCATATACATCACATCAAAGTACTATACTTTCTGCATCATGTAACGTTAAATCAATAAATTAAAGGGAACATAAATTTACTTACTTAAGGTACAGTTAAACTTAGAGGTCACTAGAATACTCCTTAAAATCATTAGGTTTATACATAATATTCTTAAGTGTCTCAATTCTTTTATATATATATATATATATATATATATATATATATATAATTGATCAACATGTGAAATGGTTGATCAGAACACATTAAAACAAAGTTTATCATTTTTTATTTTCAAAACACCAACAACAAGACCACCTTCTATACTAATACTCGTATTGTGTCAATGCATCATCTTATACAATAGCTTTTACAACAATGCAAATACATGTAATTGGCAAAAATTAGTTATAGATAATTGCAGCATTTTTAATGAGAATTTGCTTCTCCTTTATATTATCATTTGATCATATTAGAGTTCAATACAGTGAAGATTTCGATTTGCGTCCTCGTGGTATAGCAGCGTCTTTTCTCCATTTGGTTTTCACTTTTCCCGGCTTTCCCAGTATTCTTTTTGTTTTCAACATTTTCTCCATTTTTCTCTATTATTTGCCAGTATTCACCTATTTATTGTAATATTTCCAACCCAAACTGACAATGAAGAAAATAACTTGAACCTGCACAGTTTAAGCACAGAGACCAAATTCATCAATTGATAAATTTAGAGCTTCAACTTCAGTGAAATTTGAAGCAACTGCAATCAAAGTTTTCAGTTAATATAAATTACTTGCCTACAACATTGCTAGAAGTAAAAGTTGAAACTAACCACTTAAAAACAACCTTCATCCATTGATGTTCGTTCCGTTAGTCAAAAAGTTTTATCCAAAATCAGAAATATACAGTAAAATCAGTAGCATGTTCATAGTGTCAGCTTAATATCAATGCAATTTTTTATGAAAACTAATTTATATTACTGTGAGCACAAAATATCAAAACAAAACAAAAAATATGCATACAAACCAACATTGTTGTTGAATAAGAGTAACTAGAAATCAGGTACCTTTGGTACTTCCCTAATTTGATTTTGAGAAGAATATCCTCACTCTTGGAAAAATATATGTTTTCGATCGCTTTATTTTCTTCATTTTTGCTTAATTGTTTCTGTTCAGAACTCTGAGAATATCCTCTTTATATAGATGGAAAACGAAACATATGAGATGAATAGCTCAAATAATAGTTATTGATATTAATTATATATTTTAATAATTTTAATTTTTTAAAGTGAGTCATTATTATTATTAAATTATCATTTCAGTTTCGTTTAGACTTCTATGAATCTCCGTTTCATAGTATTTATTATTAAGCATCATCTATTAATTCTTTTGATAAATTTAATATATATTCATATGTTACTTTTTCATGGTTTTAATTTTAAGTATAACTTGTTCTTTTCAATCTTTTAATTGTGTAATATAATATATAAATATTGTAGACAGTTTATTACTATAAAATTACAATAAACATTAAATAATATAATTATTACATTTAGCAACTACAACGTGTAGCAATTAAGATTTATTCTTTTTGTAATACACATATTTAATATTTATTTTATGGAAGCAATAATCATAGTATTAATGACCTTATTAATTAACTATGTGTATGTGTCTGGTAGGTGTGTACGTGTGTATATGAGTGTGTTTGTGTAGTGTATGTGTGTATCCGTGTGCGTACGTGTGTGTGAGCGTGTGTGCGGGTGTGTGTGGGTATGCATCTGTGTGTGTACGTGTGTGTGTGCGTGTGCATGTGTTTGTGCCTGTGCATATATGTGTGTTTGCATGTTTGTGTGTGTGTGCTTCTGTGTGTGTCTTTGTGTGTGTGGATGTGTATGTATGTCTGTGTGTATATGTGTGTGTGTGTGTGTGTGTGTACGTGCATGTGTGTGTGTGGATGAGTGTGTGTATTTGTGTCTGTGTGTATTTGCATGCCTGTGTGTGTTTAGTTTTAATGATAATTTGATACTTATCTTGTTTTAATTTTGTTAAATATATATGTTAATCATCCTAGTTTTACTTGTTTTGTTGGTTTTGATGAAATCCTCGACTCAAAGTTTAATTATGAAGATAATAGAGAAATTCTAAGTATTTTACAACAAACTAATTTTAGTGTGACTGTAGCGTGAAATCTAGGGCTTGAGCCATACGAAGAAAACCTATCTTGGAAAGGAAACCTCAGGCCTTGACTTAAGGCCTAAGCTATGAAGAATCCTTCATCCAAAAGGAATCTCAGGAGACTCTAGCCCATAAACACATACCTTAAGTCATAGAGGAAATTCACCTTAGAAGGAAGCCTTACAATTGGAGCCATGGAAGCCAGTGCTGAAGCCACACTATTACTATTTATGAATGTTTGCTTTTGATCACACATTTGTGAATTGATTTATGTTTGTTGTTTGGAGAACTAACCACTCATCTTATTTCACTACTTTAAGATTGAGTGGAAATTAGTTTCAAGTTGTGGTCCAATCAATTCTCCTATATGCTTTTAGATGCTAGGAATAGATCACATATAAACATCACATACAAACATAGAATTGTTGTAACCATTAATAAGAAGTTTCTTCTTGAAACTCTTTTCCACAACTTTTCATTCATAGAGATAACATCATATAAACATCACATACAAACACATGAAACTACTAAATCTCCATTAAAGGATAAAAAACAACCCATCAAGTGATCACAGACATACTCATCATCATATTCATTAACCATAATCATACACATAAACATGTTCACAAACCATAAATATATATATATATATATATATATATATACACATCTCAATTAATCACCTCAGACCCCATGAAGAAAACTCTTACATGCAAAGAGACTAAGAGTAAAACCAGTAACAAGCCAAAGGCATTTTCCACCATGATCAAGCCCAATGGATGCAAATTAATGCCTCATTGGGTATCTCTAGTTCTCTGTTGATGCCAAATTGCAGCCCTAATATCATGCTTTTACTACTTGTTATGATGTGTGGAACAAAGCCAAGAAAATATATGCTAATGATGTTTTATAATGTTATTTTCAATCTTATCACAGTGAAGTTCGAGAATCATGATATACAAACATATCTTAGTAAGCTCGATCGCTTAATTGTTAATTTGGAGTGACTTATGCCTTTCACTAATGATGCAGACAAACATGTCAACGGAACAAGTTTTGTATGGTCCTTGCACAAACTTCCTCTTGAATTTGAATATGTCTGCAATCAATTCTTATCTAGCAAAATGCTCCATCTTATGGCATTATTACTGAACAATTATTTCGCCTCTCCATTCTTCACAGGTTTGGTCAATCATTTATACCTCTAACTGATTCCTCTCTTTTTTACTCCCAATCTTCCTACTAAGATGGAAATAGTGGAAAAAAAAAGTTGAATTTAACCTTGATCTCACTTAAGGGGTGTACGAAGAAATGATGAAGGTGCACAAACAATATTCCATTCTTTGGACCCGGTGGTTCCGAATTGCAGATCCGTAAAGAAGTAAATTAAAAGATATAATAAAAATTGAACTTTTTCTGACGAGGGTATTAATCAAAGTGGAATCAACACTTTAAAATGCCACTTTTATGTTTTTCTCCTCACCTTAAAATGACTCAATGAAACCTGTTGGGTTACAAGGTTAGAACGTATTACGATGTATCATATCATACCATGGAGAAAATAGACGGAGCCTCAGTTTCCATCTCAAGACTCTACTTACTTAATATTGCCATTTGAAAGTCCCGCACCGTTTAGAATATTATACAAAATAAACTTTATAAATCTTCTGACGAACGTGTCAGTCCGCCGAGCTGAGTAACGTAAGCTTGTGACCTGAGTGGGGGCATCAAGGTGATTGAACAAGGCTATGACTTGCTAAAGCTGGTCTGGAGGTTGCAACTTGCTGGTTTGCCCACTCCAAGTCTGGAGCTGAGCCATGGGGTCTTTGCGAAAGCAAGGGCTTCCTGGCTCCTAGGCAGGAGGGCACTGCGTCAGGCTGGTTTCACAGAGCAGCGACAACCTCCGGTTCTTGACAGTGGAGGGATAACAAACTGCTGTACCTTCAGTCCCAATCAAGCTTGGTGATCCTTGCTCTTGAACAATAATTTTTTTTATTAAAATGTCCAGCGTCATAAATCTCTGTTTTAATGCAAACTGCCAAAAGATAGTTCAAGTTTCAATACCATTATATTTTACTATTATCTATGTATCTTGTAGATATATGATTTGTGACTGAAATACTTATAAATAGAATCACACGTTAAATGCTTAAACACTTCGATTTCTAACTTGAACTATTATTAATTTTGAGTCATATTATTCGGTCTTTGTTTTTCATCCACGATAGTCTGCTTTTTAAAGGAACAGTAGTGAAACAAAGTCTTGCTGTCATTTGTTTGATTGAATCAATAAATCGACGTATAAGACGTAAACTCATTATCTTTTAGAGTTTGTTAAATAAACTGTTATATTACATGAAAATATAAATTTACATTTTAAATATTATCAAACATAATGTAATTGCAGTTGGTCATACATTTAGTTTTAAAACATTAACGTTCTTTATATTGCAATGCAATTAAAGTTAACTTAGCTCACCCTTATACAACAATAAATATTAATTAATTTAAAATAAAGTTTTAAAAAAATTATTTTCAACTTTTTTAATAAATAAATATTTGTTTTCATATCGACTTAACGAATACAAAGTTAAATAAATATTAAAATAAATAAGTAAGAGTTGTCATATCTTTAACTATACATTACTAACACAATATCTAGTAATCACCTACCTTTAGTGAATGTTATATGAATTATAATAGGGAGAACTACCTTCAATCACTTGGATAAAATTTTAGAGATATATTAGAATACTTAAAATTACACTTCAAAGGAGTAAAAGTAGAAATTACATTTAAATTATGACTTCTTTTTTCTTCTTACATGACAATTACTATGAAAAAAAAATTAACATTACATTAAAAAGCTAATATGACGCTGTAAATTCAGAATCTCCTCTCGTCTTTCTTTTCACCAAATCATATCTTGTGAATTGCGCAACCCATTTCTATTGATCTCATCACATTTTTCAAATAATATGAGGATTCATGGGCTGCGAGTACATTGAACATATTGCTCATCTGGATTCCTCGTCCTTCCTACAAACATATTAAGCATGTTGAGATAATAAACAAATACTCTTAAATAACATGAAGGAATGTGTAGATATAATAAAAAAATGAATCTGGGTGAATAATGAGCAATTATAACATTTACATATCAAATAAGATCATACATTAATCAAAATGGTCTTACCCTTATATGTTGCACATCGAATTAAGAGAATTGTGGATGTGAAATTTGGGACAACTGTAATAAAAGTTGTTGGTTAATAGAAAGTAGTTGTTTGTGATGTAATATGAAAGAAGAGAAGAAGAAAACCTAAATATAGAAGTGAAGTAAGAACTAACCATTTAATGGAGGAAGAACCCTTAACCTTTAATCGGAAGATTATCCCTCCGATCATAAAGGTTTCTCCTAATTTAAAAAAAGATATAGAAAAATCAGTATGTTAAACAAATTATAAGATGTTTAACTATATAAGATGTTAAACAAGTTCGTTTAGTGAACTTTAATGGCGTCCTCTGCATAGGTGTTTTGTGTTGAGTGTGATTAACTATAAATCAGATACCTTTGGTATTTTCTTGATTTGATTTTGAGATTAGGATCTCATTCTTCGAAAAGTATACATTTTTCTCCTTCTCGTCTTCTTCATCTTTGCTTAGGCCCATTTCATAACTTGTCTGACAACTCTTTCAATCTCACCTACATATAGATGAAATAAGTAGGTTAAAAATAATTAAATATTTTAGTAATTTCTTTTAAAATGAATTATTATTTTCATTAAATTATTATTTATTATTGAATAATCAATTATGTTTTTTTTATAAGTTATATATATTCCTCTTAAATTTAAATGGTTGGTTTTTTAATAAAAGATTGTTCTGTCTTGTTTATCATTTTCTAATATCAAGATAATATTTTTATTTCATACCTTTAATTTATACAAACAGAAAAAAATTATTTTTTTATTATTCTAAATTTTATATTTTTCATAAGTAATTTACTAAGATGTAGGATAACTTCATAACCACATTACTCAATTATTGAAAAAAATATAAGTAAAGAGCTAATTGAAAAAAATATAAAAATTCTAAATACTTCATATATAAAATAAATTAATAAAACATTAATTGAAAATAGTTATATCTATGAGAAATTTAAAACTTAATTAAGAATAAAATTAATACAAACATTAAATAAAATTTATTTAATTCATCAACCGTAACATGTAGCAATTAGAAATTAATATTCTGCAGTTTAAAATACACGCGCTTGTTTATTTATTCAATGGGTGCATTCATCACAAACTCAAAAATATTAATTATTATATTAATTAAAAGTAACATATAATTAAGTTTCATATATATATATATATATATATATATATATATATATATATAATATATTCAATCGATGGAGTAATTTTTCATTACTATAAAATTAATACGAACTTTAAATAATATTTATGAGATGTATGTTGTCCTTAACAATTAATATTCTACTGTTTACAAAAAATACATTTATTGATTTAATGGGTGCATTCATCACAATTTCAATGATATTAATTATTATATTAATTAAATGTAATATATAATTTAATGCATTATATATATGAGATAATGTATTTAATCCATGGAGTAAATATTATACACTCTTTATTGGTATAAAATTAATACAAATATTAAATGATATTTACGAACTATAACATGTAGAAATTAATATTTTGCAGTTTACAATATACCTCTTTATTTATTGATTTAAAGAGATTCATCACAATTACAATAATACTAACTCATTTTTTTCTTTAAAATAATTAATTATTATGATATCACTTATCATAATCGATTATTATTAGTAACGATGAGAGTTTTCAAATAGATAAATAATTATCTCATTTAGATAATCGATTATCAGACATTAAATAGCTCACAACAGATCTTTTGAGGTATTTTTTAGTAAGATCTATATATTGGATTGAGATTCTCATTCCAAAAGACGAAATACGGGAATTTCGAAAGTCTTATATGTTTTGTTTCTTGCGATAAGTGTGTTCTAGGATTTGTGTATTGTGGCTTTGAGAACTTGGTGTGGGCATAAAACGATAACTTTATGGAAGTTGTGATTGAGTGTTGTTGCTCATGCTGAGTTAAAGCTTGTCATCCTTTTGTGAAGATTCAAAGAAGGTGGTCATCCTTTGTGAAATATTCGAAGGAAGTGTTCATTCCTTGTGGTTTTCAAGGAAAGTAAGTTATATCTCTTGGAGTAACAAGAGAAGTGTTTTAACCTTAAACTCACTAGTGCAAAAACAGCGTATAGCGTCACGCGTTCAACGTCGAACCACTCAATAACCAACGTTAAAAATGACCGGTGACATTTTTGTAAATAAATGCAATTATTAAACGTCGTTTAGAATTGTAATTCGACATAAAAGGATATAAAACTTCGAATATCCCAGCGTTAGACATCAAAAGGTTAGTGAATTCAATAAAAATTTGAGTGGGAGATTGAAAATTCATTCATTTTATCTTAGCGAGCGAGACCCTCTTCTCTACTCAAACTTTTCTCGAACGAAGTTTGATGACCATCACATGTAATATTTCTTTCATTTGCTACAAATGCATGTTAATTTACTACTTTAGGTATGATTTTCGTTTGTTTTGACCGATTATTTTCGTGTTCTTGTCCTTCGTAGGCACATTCTGTTTTCTCTCTCACTTGTGGCAACACTTTATTCCGATAAACCAATGTTAGTTTTCGTTTTCGTTTTCGTTTTTGTTTTGAAAAACTTATTTGTTGAACTTGTTTGTTGTTATTTTTTGTTCAACTTGTTTGTTGTTGTTGTTTGGTTGAACTTGTTTGTTGTTGTTTGATTGAACTTGTTTGTTGTTTGTCATTGTTGTTTGTTGTTCATATTATATTACACGTTCATAGTTCATGCTTTACAAAATTCCAAAAACTGAAATTTGTTGTTTTTCTACTTTTCAGGTCTACTAGAGTTGTAAAAAAGGATCACAATTAATTAAAAAAAATAAAAAATGTGATTAATGTCATTTATTGATAAAATTTGACGTTAAATATGACGTCGTTCTCGAATTCGACGTGAAAGACCCAAAATATTCGACGTTATATGTTGTTTTTGTACTAGTGACTTGTTTATTTTCTTTGTGATTGTAATAATTTCTTGGTTTTTGATAGTGGATAGTTAATTCTCATTTGACATTTACAATTGGATGTAGGATCCTCGTGATCTGAACCAATATAAAATCATTTGTGCAAACTTTTACTAGAGAAAACTATGTTTTTTGGAAAGTTAGAATGCAAATTTTTATAGAATTTGTTGATTGTGAGATATGGGGAACTGTCACAAATGGTAATTTTGTTCCTACTATTTTTATTAACAATTTGCAGGAACCTAAACCTCGCGACCAATGGAATGCTGACGATGGAAGAAGATCTCAACTAAGGGCTCGTAACATAATATCATATGCTTTAACTATTGATGACTTTTACAAGATCACTACTTGTAAGAATATTCAAGAGATGTGGGAGATGATAAGGGTCACTCACGAAGAAACAAATGATGTTAGAAGAACAAGAAGGAGTACTTTAATCCAAGAGTATGAGATGTTCTGAATGAAACAAGGAGAAACTATCATAGATGTCCATAAACGCTTCACTTATATTGTGAATCATCTCATTGGGTTAGGTAAGTCTTTAAAAAATGATGAATTAAATAATAAAATTCTAAAATTGTTGGAGAGGACTTGACAACTAAAAGTGACTGCTATAAGTGAGTTGATAATGACATATTTTACCATGAATTCAGTAATGAATTAAGAGAAAATGTCAACCCTTAACTTTTTACCTTGTAAATCCTAGTTTTCTTTTACTTTGTTAAGTGGTTGCACCTTAAGCTCTAATGAGATATTTTGATCATTAATCCCTACTTTTATGTGATTAAAGTAGTCAGAAGAAGTCTATGCATCAAATGAAGGCATTGAAAACCTAGAAAGCAAGAAAAACAACAAAAATGAAGAACCAGAATTCTGCTGAAGCTAGCCCGGGCGCCCCTGGCTCAAGGGCGCTGGAGCGCCAGTGCACCATGACTAGCGCGCGCTTGAGTGCCCCTCCTTATGGGCTCTTGGGCGCCAAGTTTGCAGACATGGCAGATTTGCCCTATTTAACTCAAAGGTGCCATCTTTTGAAACCTAGACGCGTCTTCTCTCATTTCGAGCTCTTGGAGGTGAGCTAGGAGCTGTGGGAACAATCCTTCTTCATCCTTGGGTCTTATTCCTTCTTTCATTTCCACCATTGTTGTAAGCTCAAGCTCTCCCTTCATGGAGAGCATGTTTCATTGTTGTTGGGGGATTGTGTAGCCACTGAAGTCTTACATAAACTATTGTGTTTTGAATGAATATACGCCTCTCATTGATTGTTAGTGTTTAATTCCTTCTCTTAATACTTGTTGTGAAGTTGCTACCCATGACATGATTTTAGGGGTTGCTTGATATTGGAAAATGTTGGGTAAATCTGTACTTGGATTAAATACCTAAAGGAAATTGTATCTAGGCATAGAACTAGGACCTTTGGTTCTCTTAAATCTAAATTCTTAATCCGGAAATAATTGTTAGGTTTTCCAAGGGATTGGAGCCTAATAAGGAACTCTAGGCTCTCTCTACCAAGGGATTGGGTTTGAGTAATTTAGTAGATTGACATGGGCATATTAATGAAGAGGAAGTGATTCACTATACATAAGAGTGAAGTAGGTGAAATCATACCCCCAACAATACCATTCCATATCAAAGATCACTTTTATCATTTATGTTTCATGTTTACATTAATTGCATAAAAACCTAAAAATATGGAAACATTCTTTAGTCTAATTTAGTTAGAAATTATACAATTGTTTAGTGACACGAGTCTCTTGGGAAACGACATTCGGTCTTACCGGTTGATTACTTAAACGATTTGGTACACTTGCCAAAGTCTCAACAAGTTTTTGGCGCCGTTGCTGGGGACCCGTGTTTAAAACTAGACTTTTGTGATTTTTAACCAATTTAGACTTTATTCTTTTGTGTATAATTTCTATTTTATTGTAATTACTATCTCTATATTTTTGGGCTAACTTGAGGCTCGAGTTTGGTTGTTCTCTAGTGTATGGAGGGAAACATCGGTACAAGGAGGACTGTGTCTTCAAAACCACTCCTTGTCAACCCTGAGATCGAGAAAACAGCTCGCAGAAACAATAGTCACACAAGGAGACGACGATCCATAAGTCAAGAAGCTGCCCCTGAATCTTCACCTTCTTTCAATATCAAAACACTGACCTTCTTGATACTTCTCTACTGAACGAAATGGATGGTACAGGACCACTGATAACGGTTCAATTTACCATTATTTGATACTAAAGTCACCTTTTTTAACTTAGAAACTAGCTTGGAATCATAGTTTTGATGAATAAGAAAGTTGAAGGTGAATTTAAGGGCTTTGTGCTAGATTTCAGTGTTTTCCACAAGAATTGAGATGATTTGGAACAAGAGTTGAAGTAGTAAGGAGTTGGAACTCAGGAAGCACTGGAAAAGCATCAAGAAAGGAGGATCGCAACAGCGCTTGCTTGCCTTCTAAGTTGACCTTGAGCACAATTTCTGACCCGCACACCGCTGAGCGCCATAAGTGGGGCATTGAACGCCAATCTCGTGGGCTTGGACCCGTTTTATGTTATTTTTATGTTCTATTTAAGGACTTGCATGTCCTAGGGTTTGTATCTTTGGACGAAATAGGCTCAGGAACACTTTTTTTGCTCCCTTGAAGGCGGATTTGGATGCAGAAGCTCCTATCTTCAATTTCTAGGGATTTATCTTTAATCCTTTCTCCATTATTCATCTAGTTTCACCATGTCAATGGTGAACTAAACTCTATTTGTTGTTGGGGATAGTGTAACCTTTGTGAACTCTCATGTATTGAATGGATTTTTGATTATATATGCTTCTTTCATTAATTGTTAGGATATTTCTTCTTTGTGTAATGCTTGCTTCGTTTAACTCATTCTTTAGCATGATGTATGATTTGCATGAGTACCAGAAGGTATCTTACAATTCATGATCTGGAGAATTATTCCCAGAAGCAGTATTGCTCAGTAATGGGGGTATGAGTTATGGTTGTTTTAAGCTTCTGTTCTTGAGAATTAATTATTAGGAATGCTAGGAATTGTATGAACTAATAATTAAGGATAAACTTTCTTCGCCGAGGAATCGGGTTTTAAGTGTTTTAGAGAGTGACATTGACATTAATGAAGAAGTAGAATTCGTATATACATGAGAGTAAACTAGGTGAAATCTAACCCTAACAACATATTCATTCATAATATCAACTCCGTTCATCTTTGCACTTTTGTCCAATTGATCAAATTGCATGCATATTTACTTTTCGGTATTTGCATTCTAAATCTAAAAGAGTTTGTTTTCAAGTCTTATTTAATCAAGATATCACATAACTGTTTAGGCCGTGAGTCTCTAGGGAAACGATACTTGGTCTTACCATGTTTATTACTTGATACAATTTGGTGCACTTGTTAGAGTCTTAACAACCACCGCCAAGGAGAACCATAGGGGAGTCTATTGCTTACACTAGCTCGAGGAATTTCTCAAGCCTTGTGAGGGCCACTATGAGTGACAAGCTGACAGAAATGCAGCCTGCTCTACTCCAGCTGATCAGTTCAAATCAATTCTCTAGCATGGACAATGAAGACCCTCATGCTTATTTGTCACTTTCTATGAATTGTGTGGCATAATGGGTGTAATGGGGGAGGATGAAGAAGCGATGTACATGAGACTCTTCCCATTTTCTCTGAATGGCAAAGCAAAGGCTTGGCTTCAGTCACAGCCTAATCAAAGTTTAACTAGTTGGGAGGATGTGGAACCCAAATTTCTTGCTCGCTTCTTTCCACCATCAAAGAGCACAAAAATAAAGGTTACAATTGCTACTTTTGTCCAAGGAGTAGATGAACCATTATGTGAAGCTTGGGAAAGATTCAAAGCTTTATTGAGAAAGTGTCCCGACCATAGATTCAGTCTAGAAATGCAAGTCCAGACCATCTGCAATGGTTTGCAACCTCATAGTAAGATGATACTAGATGCATCTTTTGGTGGTTCAGTTCTTAACAAAACTGCTAATGAAGCCATTGTTGTTATTGAAAATATGGCCTCAACTGACATGCGGAGTCAACATGGGAGAACACAAGCACAAAGGAGAGTAGTTTAAGAACTTGGTGCTTAGGATGCACTACTTGCACAAAACAAACTTCCTGCCCAACAAATGGAGCTCTTGACTCAACATATGGCCAAGCTACCTCAATAATTGCAAGCAATGTAAGCTCAAGCTCAACCGCATCACCAAGTTAATTATGAGATGTGTTTTATGTGGAGATAACCATCCTAATGGCCATTGTCATGTTCCTGGTAGTTCCTAATCTGAAGAGATCAATTATATGGGAAACCAAGGAAGACAAAATTTCTTCAACAACCCTTTCCCTAATCCTTCCAATCAAGGGTGGAGACAAGCATAAGGAGCTTCTAGGAGTAGAAATCTGTATCAACCTGCTCAACCTGCTCAACATTATCCATCTCAGAATGATCAGACTTCAAAATTAGAAGAAACATTGCAAATGTTCATGCATCAGTCCATCCAAAACCAGAAAAATACTGATGCATCCATAAAGAATCTGGAAGTGCAAGTTGGTCAGTTAGCTAATCAATTGGAAAATCAACAGGGTGGACAATTTTCTGCTAATACTGAAGTCAACCCTAAGGAAGAATGTAATGTTATATTCACTAGAAGTGGAAAAGAGGTTGGGAGAAAAGAAGAAAAAAAAGAAAAGACGAAAAGGGAAGAGGAAGAGAATAAAGAAGAAAAAGTAGTAGAAGAAGAGATTGTTGGAAGAGAAGAAGAAAATAAAAGTCAAGAAAAAGAGAAAAAGCAAAAAGAGAAGGACATATTGAAACATCTTCCTTATCGGAAAAATCCTTCAAATAGAGATAAGGAGAAACAATTGGTTCGGTTCAAGCAAATTTTCAACCAGCTTGACACTAGTACAAAATGTGCTTTTAAACTGTCACAATAGACCTCTGTTTACACCAAACCGTTGCCTATCCAAATGCGGTGGCAGTTTCGTAATTAAGGAGACCTTATAGGCCTCAGTTTAATGAAGACCGGTGCATACCAAGGCTACCACTTCGGTTGCAAAGGCAACTAGTGCTTAAAAATCACCTAACATGCCAGGATTTTCGTCTGAAATGGTCAGAAAAGGTGATACTGCCTCAGTTGCACGCATAACCGAAGCAGAAAGGCCTGAAACACACCTGCAACACACCTGCAACACATCAAGTCAGTCATCTCTAGCCAAGAGAAACGACCTCGGGTAGCTTTGCAACCGGTGTCAAACGTCATTTAGGCCTCGGTTCTTTTGATAACCGAGGCATATAAGCTTGAGTTATTGCATTCTGCGTCAACTATAAGCCTCAGTTTCTTGAATAAACAAGGTGGTAGTGCCCTATTGCTTCGGTTATTCTTGATAACCGAGGTAGTATAGCTTAATAAGTTTAGTTTCCCAACCCTTGTCGTTCGTGCTGCTTCCTTTTTCTTTTCTTCTTCACTGCGCCTGTGCTTCCTTCGTCCCTGCTGCCTTTGTCTTCATTGCTTCTCCTTGCAACACATATGATGTTATCTGGGAGATCTACTGCTACAACTAAAAAGCTTGCATGAGTTGCCCTTAAGGTTTGGTATTTTAGTCCATACTTTGTTACATTTGGTTCCATTCAAATGATGTTAATTAAAATTTTATAATTATGATGATATATTGTAGTGTAATAGACAAATAGGGTCATGTGAATGTGGTTACTACGTCATGTTTTGGATGATGACCATTATTCGTGCACATTACATCAGTGGATGGGAAACGGTGATATTTAGGTTTGAATTTTATTTTCTCTATAGTTTAGATTTCATATACACTAATTGAAATCATTGTGTTTTATGCAGAGATTCAATAGTACTGCTCCAATTCTAGAGAAGTCACTTCAACTCGTGAGGAAAGCACTGGCTAAATATGTAATTCAATTATATAATAGTATGTAGTAGATATTAGGATATAGTAAGTTCTAAGTTTATGTTTCTAAGTTGTTTTATGCTTTTCTACATTATTATTAGTTTAACTTTGTACATTGTATTGATTTATGCTTCAAACTTGATTTATGATTACATTGGATTGATTTATACTTCTAAGAAGTTGATTTATGATTCCATTGAATTATGTTTTAATATAATTTTCATTTAAAATATACGTTTCTGGATTATTTTTGCACTGTTCTGGCTGTAAATATATATGCAGGTATGTTTCTGTAGTTGAGAATCTAGCAGAAATAGACCACATTTAAAAAAAAATAGGGGAATATGCCTCGGTTGAGGTCATAACCGAGGTAGAAAAGCCCCTTATGGCCTCAGTTAAGGTCACACCCGATGTAGAAAGGTTGGCGGATGAAAAAAAAACAAAAATGGGCTCTACTACCTCGGTTGGGGTATCAACCGAGGCAATAGAGGGGGACATATTGCCTCGGTTCAAAAGGAACCGAGGCGTAAAGTCCTACGAAAAAAAATAAAAAACCCAAAACATCTATTACTTCGGTTAAGGCTGAACCGAGGTCAAATCTCCTTCTTTTATGCCTCGGTTCTCAACCGAGGCAAAAAGTCTCACCTGGATATGCCTGGGTTCGGGAACTGCTGCCTATGGGCAAAAATAACCGTTATCGTTTCCCCTTACTACACTAGTGTGAGATTACTTTTCCCTTGACTGAAGCACTGCAACAAATTCCCGCTTATGCAAAATACATGAAGCAATTCCTCAGTAAGAAGAAGAAGTATTTAGATGAGGAAACAATTGAAGTGAAGGGAAATTGCAGTGCCATCATGCAGAAGACTCTTCCTCAAAAGTTCAAAGATCCGAGGAGTTTCACCATTCCTTGCACCATTGGAGACTATGATATAGGGAAATCTCTTATTGATTTAGGCGCTAGCATCAATTTGATGCCCTTATCCATGCTTAAAAATATCCATTTTGTGTAGTTGAAGATGTGATAGTCAAAATAGACGAGCTCCAATTTCCGGTGGACTTTGTAGTTATGAAAATGGAGGAAGATGTAGAGATACCACTCATCCTTGGAAGACCTTTCATGAAGACAGCCAAGGTTGTCATTCATATGGAAGAGGGAATATTGAAATTAAAGGACCAAGATAGAGAGGTAACGTTCAATGTCTTTGAAGCTGGGCAGCAAAATCGAGAAAAAAAGACTAGTCCTAAAGCTACAGATGAACTTATATCAGTTACTAGTGTAACAGCGCAAGCTGCCAAGTTGGTCAAGAGGAGCCTTAATTGCTTCTCTCCAAAAGTGAAGGGAGAAGAAGAAGATAAGGAAGAGAAACTAGCTCACCAAAACTCTGTGATGGAAAGCGATGAACCCAAACCTGACAAACCAATGAGAATCAAGAATAAGTTATGGGTCATCAAGGACATAAATATAAATGGAGTATTTGAAATTGAGTTGGTGACTAGGAAGCTATTGAGAGGATGTTGGTGTCATGAAAGGAAGAAACACACCAACATCAAGAATCAAACCTAATTGCCCCATTTGTCAAGCTAGTGACAATAAACAAGCGCTTACTGGGAGACAACCCAACTTTATAACCTTTTCTTAAGTGTGATTTTGTTATTTGAGCATGTTTTGATTGTTTGAATTTGCTTTAGAATGTTTTAGTTTGATTTGGTTATTTTGGAGCATTTTAGTTTGAATTGTAACTTATGTGATGTTAATAGTTGCAATGGTGTAGTGTTGAGTGTTGTGGTAAATTGATGTGAATAGGAGTGGTTCAATCTGTTTTGATGTGTTCTGCTGTGTTTATGTATGTTTTATTATGTTTTGTTGAGTTGAGGTAGTTTAAAGTGTCAAAAAGTTAAGCCTTGAGTTGTAGAATTAGAAAGCTTTGGGAGTGTGCACTTAATTAGTCATTCTTGCATTCAATTTCACTTCTTATGGATTTGATCAATTTTGTATAGTGAAAACATGTTAATCTAGGTTGAATTGAGGAGTAAGAAGTGCCATATTTAAAAAATCATAGAGTGAGTAGCCAAAATTCACAAACCTGGTTTCTGGTATATCGTCCCAGCACCCATTGCTCAGGGGCGCCCAAGCCTCGGCGAGCCGGATTAGATTTGGTAGCAACTCTAGTTTTCTGTTATGCTTCAAATTTTTCATGCTCCAACCTGTGTTTTGCGATTTTTCTTGCATATATAGTGTGCTTTCTACCTTGTGAACTCATGGTTATGCAATCTAATGATTGTTTGTTACAAATGCATACTTACATTGTGGGCTCACATTTGCAAACTTTAGTTTCAATCTTTTTATGCAGAAATGACTTCTTCATCCAACTCCAAGAGAATCAAAACAAATGCCGCCACATAGAGAGATGTTAGTAAAGGAATATGCAGCCCAAGTAGCAAGGTTTAGGGACCAACCCAATTCACTGGGGGAAGTGGAGCCGCAACAGATGGTGCAGAAAATGAGGAGTGTGACAATGATGAAGCGATTGATGCAGATGAAGAGGACGAGGAAGATGATTTTGTTGATGATGATGCTACAAATATGAATGACTAGAGCACATCATGAGCTTAACAATACCTTTTATTTTGGTTGCTAGTTTGATTTGGTTTTAGCTTTTGCTTGAATGAAACTTTTTCTTTGTCAGTTTTAGTTAAGTTGGTTAAGTGATCTGGTTTGATAGGCTGTGTTGATCCATGATGCTTATGCTTGAATATGAAATGGTGCTTGAGATGGGTCAAGTTAGTTCAAATTGTGGTTGCTTTATTCATGAAATGTCTAAGAATGCTTATGTTTAACTACGATCAATATTTATGGCAACTGCTTGATGATGTCTGTGGAAGCTTGAGTTAACCTTGTGAGATGTTGTTCCTTAGATTTTTTTTCTTGTGAATGTTATCATGTTAGATCACAGTTGACTTTGCCTGAGTTTCTCTGAATTGAATCATTTGTTGCTTGTTACATATGATCATGGCCATCTTTGTCTTGTACCTCGTCTACATGTTGGAGCCAAATAACCCAATACAAACCCCTTAAACCTTAATGAAAGATGACTTCCTTCTTTGAACCTTAAGTCTAATGAAAATTCCCTGATTTCCCTACCTTGAGCTGAATAGAGTAATCATGTTTGCTGATTGAGAAAAATAGAAAAATGAGGAAAAAGAAGAAATAAAAAGATAAAGAAAGAGAATTAAATGAAAGAAAGTTGGGTTATGAGTTCGAAAGTGGTTGTAATTTAAGTGAAGCAAAAGAGAAACTTAGGTGCATGATTTCAATTGCTTAATGTCTTAGCTCAAGGTGCTTTATTGTCCAGAAAAACCATGTTTCTTTCTTAGCCCAACCACAATACAAGCCAATGAAAGTCCTTATGATGCTTACTTGCTTGTGAATGTGTTTAATTTGGTTGAAATGAATGGCAAAGTTGATTTGTGTGACATTGTGATAGTAGAGGACAAATACACATCCTTATACACCAGTGCATTAGAGCGAAACACTATCTTGGGTGAGGAATGGTTCTACATAATTCAGTAAAGCATTCTACCATGATTGTTGATATCTTTTAAAATGTGGCATTTTGATTGAATGTATTGTGAGCACCATAATGGAAGACTAATTTGTTACACATTTCTAGTCGTTTCAAGTTAAGCAAGTGTTGTGGGTTCTGCTGTGTCTGTGAAAATATTTTTTGTGTTAGAGCCAGATACCTTTTGCTTGAGGACAAGCAAGGTTCTAAGTTTAGGGGAGTTGATAATGACATATTTTACCATGAATTTAGTAATGAATTAAGAGAAACTGTCAACCCTTCCTTAAATTTTTACCTTGTAAATCCTAGTTTTCTTTTAGTTTGTTAAGTGGTTGTACCTTAAGCTCTAAAGAGATATTTTGATCACTAATCCCTGCTTTTATGTGCTTAAAGTATTTGGAAGAAGTCTATGCATCAAACGAAAGCACTGAAAACCAAGGAAAGCAAGAAAAACAACAAAAATGAAGAACCAGAATTCTACTGAAGCTAACCCGGGCGCCCCTGGCTCAAGGGCGCTTGAGCGCCAGTGCACCATGACTAGCGTGCGCTTGAATGCCCCTCCTTATGGGCGCTTGAGCGCCAACTTTACTGACATGGCAGATTTGCCCTATTTTACTCAGAGGCGCAAAGAGCTTTGGATCTTTTGACAGTCAGACGCGTCTTCTCTCATTTGGAGCTCTTGGGGGCGAGCTAGGAGTTGTGGGAACAGTCCTTCTTCATCCTTGGGTCTTCTTCCTTCTTCTATTTCCACCATTATTGTAAGCTCAATGATTGTTAGTGTTAATTCCTTCTCTTAATGCTTGTTGTGAAGTTGCTACCCATGGCATGATTTTAGGGTTGGTTTGATATTTGGAAATGTTGGGTAAATCTAGAGTTGGGTTAAATACCTAAAGGAAATTTTATCTAGGGATAGAACTAGAACCTTTGGTTGTCGTAAATCTCAATTCTTAATGCGGAAGTAATTGTTAGGTTTTCCAAGGGATTGGAGCCTAATAAGGAAGTATAGGCTCTCTCTACCAAGGGATTGAGTTTGAGTAATTTAGTAGATTGACATTGGCATATTAATGAAGAGGAAGTGATTCTCTATACATAAGATTGAAGTAGGTGAAATCATACCCTCAACAATACCATTCCATATCATTTCTAATCTTTCCATTTCCAAGTGTTTAATTATCAAAGATCACTTTATCATTTATGTTTCATGTTTACATTAATTGCATCAAAACCTAAAAATATGGAATCATTCTTTAGTCTCAACATGAGTCCCAAAATCTCAATTCCATTTCAATGATTACATTGTTTGGTAAATTTGAAGAACATGAACTCGATCTCGAAAGACTAAACAAAGAAGAAGAAAAAGGAAAGAAAAAGACTCTAGCATTCAAATCTGAAATTTAAAAAGGTATTAGTACCAAGGAAGATGATGACTCCGAAGAAGAAGAAAGCATGGGTATTATCATCAAAAGGCTGAGCAATGGGAGTCAGATAGGGAGTTCTTCCCTTCGTCAGATGGGATTTATCTTGCAAGGAAATACTTGCGTCCATCGCGATCGTGATGATGTGGGGTACCCAAAGGATGAAGATGAGGACCAACAGATGGATGACATCCAGGATGAAGTGGGACCCACCACCTCCAACCAGCTCCTCTTACTCTTTAGAGAGTCTGTCTTGGCAGTTGTCTGATATGTCTCTTCTTCAAGCCTTTAGGGATGATGAAGTATGCTCTCTCCTTAGGAGTCTAGACGATAAGGTCCATGTCTTAGAAGAATTAGTTAACCCTCTAGCTAATGATGACAATGATGACTTCTAGATGTCCTTCATGCATCCCATTTGCATTTTATTCTCTTCCTATGTTATGTTTCATGTGTTTAATAAAAATGAATAATTTGCCTTTCTTTTTATTGTCTTATTTTAGTTATGACTTATATTCAGGGGGAGTTCTTATATTAAGGAGGAGTTATAAGATAATCATACATAGCTCTTATTTTTAATAATGATAAAAAAGGGGGAGAAATATATTTAAAGAGAACTTAATTTATTTATCTCCTATCCACTAATCCGTTTTCCTAAATTTATGTATGGATTACAGATTAGTACAGGTTACAAAAGGCTTTAAATTAAGGGAGTTTTAATCATCATAAAAAAGGGGAAGATCGTTAACATAAAGATGAAGCTTAAGATTTTGGATGATGTCTCAAAGTCAAGTCTCAAATGCTCAAGTTGCAAGAAGATCTTCATGAAGACTTTTTTTATGTTAAACCTTTTGTAATTCAGTAGTTTTATGTATAAGGAATTATTTATTACATGTATTATGTGTTAAAAAGGTTTTCCAAAAAATAATTTTGTCTTGGAATAATCGGTTACCAACTTATGATAATCGATTATCCTTAACTGATTATGACTTATCATAATCGATTATAACGAGCAAGTATGAGAGTTTTCAAGCATGTTTTTGACCATTGTGCATACATTAAATGCATAATCGATTACCTCATTTAGATAATCAATTATCACGTATTAAATATTTGACAATGGATTTTTGGAGGAATCCTTGAGTGAGATCTCTATATATTGGAATGAGACTCTCATTCTAAAAGACGAAATATGTGAATTTTGAAAATCTTATTTGTTTTGCTATGTGTTGTGATAGGTGCGTTATAGGGTTTGTGTAACTCTTGTAGTTGTGGTTTCAAGAACATGGTGTGGGCATAGAGCAAGAACTTTCACGGGAGTTGTGATTTAGTGTTGTTAATGTTGTTGAGTCAAAGTCTGCCATCCTTTGTGAAGATTCAAAGGAGGTGCTCATCCTTTGTGAAATATTCGAAGGAGGTGTTCATCCCTTGTGGCTTTCAAGGAAAGCGAGTTTCATCTCTTGAAGTAAGAAGAGAAGTGTTCTAACCTTAAAATTGTTTATTTTCTTTGTGATTGTAACAGTTTCTTGGTTTGTGACAGTGGATCGTAGATCGTTAATTCTCATTTAAGATTAGCAACTAGACGTAGGATCGTTGTGATCTTAACCAATATAACATCATTTTGTGCAAATTTTCTCTCTTCCTTACTCTCTTAGTTGTTTTAAATTATTGCTAAGGAATTTAAATTACAAGAGAAAATATTTAAAGGCATGATTGACGATAAGAAACCAATTCACTCCTCTCTTGATTTGTTGTTTACGCTAATCATTCTATTGCACCAGTCTGACAACCCATTGGCCTAAGAAAGTGTGATATTCATGTAAGAAAGATTTTAAATGTTGTAGGGCACTAATTTCTCCTCTATAGAAAACAAATATATTATCAACCTAAAGAGTATGAGAAGGAAATTGTATCTCTCGATGGCCAATAATGAGAAGCATAAGTCTTTAGAAATAAGCTTTGAGATGCCCTTTCTTAAAATCTCCTCGGTAAAACAAAAAAGCAAAAGAGATGATTCTTCCGTCTAATCGCTCTACCGTAAGTGAAGTAACAAGTCAAACCACCGTTAACAAGAATAAAAAGATGAAAAAATTGTAAAATATGAATACACATCAAAAAGCCTTCATAAAACCAAAACAACCCAACACTTGAATTAAGAAATGCCTAACAAACTTTATTCTCACTATCATTTATCATACAATTAAAATAGAAAAAAATGGTTTAATTGTTTTAATTATTTTATTAAAATTTTCAAATTTTAGAAAAATATTAGTTATTTTTTAGTAACTTTTATGATCAACAATTAAATTATGTATTCTAGTTAAATTTATTTTAAATGATAATAATTATAATAATTTTTCACATAAAAAATGGATAGTCTGATTGTAGAATATAACAAAAAAACTAATCTTAGACATATAATTAGACAATATTAAAAGTCAGAAGTTTAGCTTTCTTAATAAAGTTACTAAATCAATATTGTTTTAGACAAAGTATTTAACTGTATGTATTATAAATTATCTCACATTCTCAATAGGATAGTAAATTAGTTTACTGACTCTATAAATATCACAATGTAACATTAGTTTATATATTACACTTTATTCAAGTAATGAACAATATACTCCATAGATATTACACTTTATGATTTACCATTTTGAATAGGATGGTAAATCTTCCACTCTCTTCATTTTGTGAAAGAAAAGTATATCATGTTAATCTATCTAAACAATATACTCTATAGATATTACACTTTATTCAAGTAATAAACAATATATATATAATTTTATTTGATATGAAAACTATAATATATAGTTAGAATATTACTTGCACTACCAAACATCGTACTCAATTCAGGAGAATATGTACTTTGTGTTTTATGCATCATAATATTTAGTTGTATTTTGTGACATAAATCCATAATTTTTAGCATATTATGATTTAGTTGGATAAACTTTATAGATAGTTTTTATACTAGAAGTCAGCAGTTATCCATATAGGTCTAAATTATCAATCCTATCAACCTCTCCTCTTTGGGTAAGAGTCAGTTGGTTGCACTGAACATATGAATGATCTTGGAATACTTCTTATAAATGAAAGCACCAAAACCATCTGGTGCAGGAATGATATTATATTTAGTCATGGAAGTCAACACAATCTTGAATGTGTATTACATTTAGTGTAGCTTCTTGAACTTTGAGATGAAAATCCTGAAAGGTATTTCTTTCTATTCTAGTTTTGTAAAGTTTGCTTAGTCACTTTAAGTTTTTGCATAAAACAAAAACACACGGCAAACTAGTGCTTTATTCAAGACATTTTGTACGAAGGTTTACGGATGCCATAAAGAACCGAAACTCATGGTTAATGGAAAGGCTTATGTTAAAACACAAAGTCTAGATCAATAAAAAGAGAGAAGAAAATTTTATATTCTGATTGGTTAAAAACATTCAGTGTCAACTACGAATTCATGAAATTTATTGGAATAGTTTGAAGATCAAATTAATATTACAGTCAACTGATAATTACTATGAAATGTAGTATTACATTGAAAAGTTATAATATTTACAAAAGATCAATAAATGTTTCTCTTATTCTCTCTTTTCAGAGAAGCCTCCAACCATTCAACAGTGCTCAAAATATTCTCTCTTTTTTCAGCAACTCTCAGACACTTAACATCCTTATCTTATTCTCCTTTTAAATTTCCATCTGAGGTTGGAGCTCAAGATATTTGACAGATGGGAAATTATTAATGAAATGGGGGAATCCTACGTTGACAAATTTGACTGCAAAACTATCCCCATTTCTAAATAATCCCAAATCATCATCCTGTCATTCATAAAAAATGGCTTCTGTTAGAACTTTGAATCATTTTGAAATCAAAGATTATGCTGCACTCATTCATATATGTTAAGGTTGACATGTTTATAATCTCCATTTTCATGTATGTTTTTTGACAGAAAAATTCTGAAACAGTTCTCAATATGTGTGTCTCATTAAAAAATGCAATGTTCAGTAAACGAAATGTTTTTAATTTGAAAAACTAAATAAAACAAAAGAATGAAAAAAGTGGAGGATCTAGTTATATATACGATACCTTTGGTATACTTCCTTGATTTGATTTTGAGCTAATCTCATCACTCTTTCAAAACTTTATGTCTGCGTCTTCCTCGTCTTCATCATTTTCCATGATGATGCCCATTTCTCTGAACTCTAAATATTCAGAGACAGCAAAAGAATTACTGTTGACAATGGTTTAAACTTCGACAATAGTTTAAGGGAAGAGGATTAATATTAATTTTTATAGTATTTCCCGTTTCATAAAGATTTAAAATAAGAAAAGTAATAAATGAATGCATTTGATTAATAAATAATGTCATTAATGTAATAAATTAATGCATGCGTTATAATATTTATGCAATATCATTAAATATGTTACACCAAATTAATGTATATATTAATGTAACATAAATAACCTTAATTCATTTATTTATTTCAAAATATAAATAGATGTATACATTATTGGTAAGAAGGAGGAAAATAAGGATTTTAAGAATAAAGTAGTTTTGAGATTTTAGGTTTTTGTTTGCAAATTAGTATTTTTGAGTGTATATTTTTATTAGAACATAATTGTTATGTTATTTCTTTATTTTTATATTTTTGTCTAGAGTCAAAAGGGTCTTTTATCTTTATTTAATTGGTGTAGAAATTAATTAAGGGGTGATTTGGTGTTTAGAAACTCTAGAAACTCTAAATCAAAGAGAAAAAAACAGAGAAAGGGTGAAGATTGGCGTTTTGGGAGAAAAAGAGAAAGAGCGACGAGAAACTCTTAATGTAAAGAAAGATTGATGGTGTTTTAGGGTTGTAGATAAAGCCTTATGATTGGTCAAGGTATGAGGAAACTTACTTTTGTTTGTTTATGGTTTTATGTTATATGTGTTCTTGATTATCTTGATTAATAATCTTTGTTTTGATACATGTGTATATGATTATGATTATATGTGATTATTGTTGGGTAAGAGTTTGTGTATGAATAGGCATAGGGATTATCTAGCATTTGTGATGAGTTTTCCATATGAATGTAATATGTATGTTTTGTTGGGTTATCCCAACAGAGGGTTTGATGTTAAGTGTTGGGTTGTTAGGTTCCCTTCCTATGTGGAGAATAAGCCAAATAATGTGGACCATTATGTCTCATTTTGTTTTAGTGGAGATAGGTCATATTAGTAGGGCACATTAGAGTCATTTGAAGAGAGGGAAAAGCCAAGTGAGAAAGAAAGGAAGAGAAGAAGTCATTCCTGCATAACATAAAATCACACTGGTGTTTTCGACATGGTGAAGTAGTTCACCGTTGGATCAGATTGATTTTTGGACATTGGGTTCTAGACTTAGGGTTCTTCATTCTAAACGTTCGAATCGTTAATCGGAGGTCCAGTTTGGGAGTAATCATCCTCCCACCAACAACTTTGTTTTGGAGAATTTCATAAAATCTGCATTGGTTTTTTCGTGGTTCTGAAGTTGTTCACCGTTGGATCAGACTGATTTTTGAATAGTGGATTCCAAACGTATGGTTATTCATTTTGACCGTTCAGATCGTCAATCAGAGATCTAGTTTGGGAGCTTTGTTTTGGAGAATTTTCATCTTCGTGGTTCTCATTTGTAAGCATTATGCTTAATTAGTTTGGCTCATTTTAAACCCTATTTGGTATTTTTATCAGAGACTCTTTCACACCCTATTATTGGGGGTATAACATATTATAGAAATAGATTGGCCTAGTTTTTCAACCAAGAGGAGGAAGGGTGAATTTGTTTTGCTTAATAAAACATGTCTTTTGAAAAATCTTTTCAAAATCTTTAAGCCTTTCTTGGAATGCAAGCAAATAAAGAATGCAAGGAAATAGAAGAAATAAAGGATACCAAGAACAACACCAAGGTGTTTACTAGTTCGGCCTCAATGCCTACATCAGTCTCTTTCAATCAACTTGAGATTGAAAGTAATCCACTATATAGATTAAGTTTTACAATAAGCAATACAAAGACACCCTCTCAATGTATCCTCCTTTCTAACTTTAAATCTGTTATAGTAAAACACAAAAAGAACAATCCTCTTTTTGAACCCTCTTTGAGATATCACACTCAAAGTAACTAGAACTCAAAAGTTCTCTTCCTGTCAAGCAGCAACAGGGAAACCACAATCTCACAAGATTGCAAAATATTCTGATCTTCCAACAGTACACCTCACAATGCAGATTGATCAACCTTTGAAAATTTAGCAAGTCTTCAAGAATCCTTGCTTTAATTTCTTTCCAAATGAAATGATTCTTGATTCTTGGAGAATAAACTCTCTTGCAATTTAAGAACTCAACAAACTTTTTCAGATATAAAAGATATTATTCAAAAGTTGTTTAATGTAAAGAGTTATGCGTCAATTTATAGAAATGACAACTCTTACGCAAATTAATTGATTACGTTATTAATGTAATCAGTTAAGCAATTAACATTACTGTAACAGAATTACATTTAACATATTTAACAAATTAAGCATAGCATGTAATTGATTAAGAAATTAATGCAAGTCATAGCATTTAAAAATACGACCGTTAAGGCAGTTATGATTTATCAAGAAAACAATTTTCAACTAATGAACATTTTAACCAATTAAGAAAGTGTAATCGATTAAATATAACACTTAAGCAAATTTGAAAACTTTTTCCCACCAAAACTCATCAATGCACTCAGTAAACAAGTATATGCAAATACATGAGTTTTAATCGATTATCTGCATAATGTAATCAGTTAAAACTTGCATTTTTGCCACTGTTAAGCAAATACTGATATCTGATGAATCTAATAGATTACCTAAACACTATAATCGATTAATTCATACAGATATGCAATGTGCAAAGAGTTTTATCAATCTTAACCAATGAATATGCATATCACAGATACAGTCACATATCACAGATATAAACATGATGAATATGCATATCATATAGTTAAAGCACAATCAAATATATAAACAACACCTTTGCTTAATGTCTGCAAGAGGCTATTAAAATTTTTTGTTGTTGTCATCATAAAAAACACATATGGGATATATGTGCGTTTAGCTTTCACATAGCTCCCCCTATCAACACATGTCAATGATTGGATCTGGATGCTTCAAGTGATGTATTATATGTGTTTAAGTATGTTTACATGGGTATGTGATTCTTGAAGGCATGTATGATGTGTTAACTATGTTTTCACGTAATCTAGGATTGATGTATGTATGTTTGAATGCTTGAATCATGTCCAGGATGTGTTTCGATTAAGCAATAATTGATTATCATTATTTATAATCGATTATGTACGCGTTGGTTTTGAGTGTGGTTTTGGGAATAATCGATTATCTGGGATGATAATCGATTATCACTTACTACGTGATGTTTCTGGGTAAACTTCACTCAGATAATTGATTATCTTAAGTGATAATCGATTATCACAGTGCATTTTGGTGAAAAATGGTGAATTGGATGAAGAATGGATGTGAACCAAACTTGAGGAGTTGTGGAACATGATGATAATAAGAGATTGATGTTAGTGGTTATGTTTAGGGTCAGTTTGACTTATGGTTGAAAGTGAAGCATGAGTAAGTGTTGGGAAGTACCTGAATATGTGATTGATGATCATGAAAGTGAAGGATAATTTTACTTGTTGTACCTTGTAAATCCTAGTTCTATTTGCGGATAAGTGCTTCCTTTTCCTTGTGTGCATTGGAAGGATATGATCTGTAAGGGAGGCTACAGGTGAGTTGTAGAAGCGACTATGTCGACAGTTACATACGACGGACGCAAGCATCTTCTAGTCACCAACAGAATACAAAGGGCATTCATAACCTCCAACCGCAATTAACAAGCCAATATCAACAGTTGTGTTAGAAATGAAGGGTTTTCAACACCAAGAGGGGGGTGAATTGGTGGACAATAAAAACAAATGTTTTTTTGAATATTTTTGCAAACTTAGAATGATCTTTAACCATTCTTGTAATCTAAGTAATACACGTATTCAATGAAAGTAAAAGAGATAGGAAGAGAAAGACAAATAGAGGATTTATACTGGTTCGGCCTCAATGCCTACATCCAGTTTCCCTTCCAATCAATCTTAGATTGAAGGATCTTTCACTATAATCATTTGAGTTTTACACCAAAGGTTTTAAAAAGACTCTCTCAAATGTAAACACCACTCCCACAACAATCAAATATAGAAAGATAACACCTGCATAAAGAACCACATGTCTTCACTACAAAACCCTTTGAGAACACCTCTCAAAGTACCAAGAGCTCTTCACTCTTCTTCTTGGCCGTACGCACAGGGAAACAACACAATCCATAATTTTTAGCATATTCTGAGCAATTTAGTTGGCTAAACTTTATAGATAGCTTTTTTATACTAGTAGTCCGTTATGCATATAGGTCTAAATTATTAATCCTATCAACCTCTCCTCTTTGGGAATCATCTCAAGTTGAGTAAGAGTCAATTGGTTGTGAAAACAATATATATCTGCACTGAACATATGAATGATCTTATAATACTTCTCATAAATGAAACCACAATCGATTATCAAAGGTAGGCAATATGCGAAGTTTACCCATAATGTGATAATTGATTATCACTTAATTAATTGATTACTAAAGTTTCCTGATTTCCATTACTTGCACACTAGAGCAATTACCAAAGCTTACACTAAAGTGAAAATTTTCATATAAATAAGAAAAAGGAGACTTGTTACTCATCATGTGATTGCTACAACCTATATCCACATACCAATTATTTAACCAACATTCTTTGCTAATCTCCACAAAAGTTGAACTTTCTTGCATGGAGAACTTGTGAAACAAGTATTCATTGATCAACGTCGTAGCTATATTAAGTTTGAAAATGAGCATAAGATTTATATGTTAAACAAAGCCTTGTATGGACTAAAAAAGCCCCATGAGCTTGGTATAGTTAAATTGACGCTTATTTTTTGAAGGAAGGATTTAAAAAATTCCTATATGAATACACATAGGAAGGATTTCTTTGGTAAAGATTGGTGATGGAAGGATTATGTTATTTGTGTGTTTATATGTTGATGATTTAATTTTCACTAAAAATGATGGTGTTATGTTTGAGAATTTTAAGAAGTCTATGATTTAATATGAAAAATCTTGAAAAATTGCATTATCTCAATATGTGAATGAAATTTTGGATAGATTCACAATGAAGTTGGTTAAAGAATTTGGAGGTAAGAAGGTTGAAAACACCATTTACAAGTAAGTTGTGGGAAGTCTAATGTACTTGACAGTGATAAGGCTAGACATAATGAATGTTGTAAGTATTATTAGCAGATACTTGGAATGTTTGAAAGAGAGATTCTATCACAACAATATGGACTCCTACTTTACACTTTTCAATTTTAAAGTTTACGTGTTATTGATGTCCAAACTTTTTCCATTTTTTTATGTAACAACATATGTGTGGAAAGAAGAATATTCGTTTATCTGAGGACGATACTCTTGGTGCATTATACCAAATTTGTGACATCATTGCAGATAAGTCAATGATGGTTGAATGAGATCCTAATGTATTTGGGAGAGGCTCTGAGATCCCATTTTACTTGCATAGGCAAGAGGTCACTTTTGCGTCGGGAAAAGAAAAGTTGAATATTACATTAATATAACTATGGATTATGTAAGTCTATGAACAATTATTTCTATAAAATTGATTTATATATCAAGTTACTTATATCAAATGTAATTTTTTATTTTAGGTATATGTTTGGTGTAAGTAACAATTTTGGGTACAATCATGTTTATGGTTTCATTGACCCTTAAGTCACTCACAAAGGAAATAAATTTGATAACATTCAAACATACCTCATGAGTTGCTTTAGAAGGGGAAAGGCGAAAGTAGGATCAAAAATGCAATGCGAGCTTGAATAATTAAAAATAATAATAAACTACTTTCTATATCACTTATAATTATAATATATCTAAAAATATTTTTTATTCATTATAAAAATGTTATTGGTCAAGAAGAAGAAAAAGAGATAAACACACACATACATAGACACACACACACAGACACATACATACTCACACACAGACACAGACAGACACATACACACACAGGCACAAACACACACACAATTTTATTAAATGCTATAAGTTTTTTTCTAAGAAATTGATAAAATTAATAAATAGATTATATCTTAGATGTCGAATAAAATGTATAATTTTATGTGTACATAAATCATGTTGTTTCTAAGAGTAATTCACTAGTAAAAAAACAAGATTTTAACTCGCGCATTTGGCATCGGTTAAATTGTAAACGAAGCAAAAAATGGCGCGGTGGCATTTTTGTAGTTATCACAAATGAATATGCCTCGGTTCAAAAAGAACCGATGCCTAAAACTGGTGCGGTGGCATTTTTGTAATTATCGCGCAAGGTATATGCCTCGGTTCAAAAAGAACCGATGTCTAAAACTGATGCGGTGGCATTTTTGTAATTATCACGCAAGGTATATGCCTCGGTTCAAAAAAAACCGATGCCTAAAACTGGTGCGGTGGCATTTTTGTAATTATCGCGCAAGGTATATGCCTCGGTTCAAAAAGAACCGATGCCTAAAACTGGTGCGATGACATTTTTGTAATTATCGCGCAAAGGTATATGCCTCGGTTCAAAAGGAACCGATGCCTAAAACTGGCGCGGTGACATTTTGTAATTATTTTTTATTTTTTTGAGAGCGTTTAGGCATCAGTTCTTTATAGAACCGCGGTCGTAGACCCTTATTGCCTCGGTTAAAAAAATAACCGAGGTAATAACATGTGTTTAGGGTTAAATTTCGCAAACAGAGATAGAAGTTGCGCCGCTCCTCTCTTTTCTCCCATTTTCTTTTGTTTCCCTTCCTTCCTCTTCTCTGCTCTGATGGAGGCGCGACGAAGGGATCTTCAATGGCGTGATTGAGGCGCGGCGAAGACGCGGCGGGGGCGCAAGGACGGTCATTCTCGTTCTTCTTCTCTTTGTTCTGATTTGCAGCGAAGGAGGAAACTTCCTTCCGTCTCCTTTTTCTAATTTTGTTTGGGTTGTTTTATGTTTAATTGATGCTTTGCAGGAGTGGTGGAGTTTGATTCTTTGTAGGTGGTGGTGGGAGCACGTCGTTCTCGTTCTATGTTCTTCGTAGTAGAATCTTTGATGATGGTGGTGTGAGATGGAGTGGTAGACATTGATGGATTGTAGCCAAGGGCTAACAACTCATATGGCCAACGGTGGAAAAAAAAAACCTCTACTGCCTCGGTTGGATTTGAACCGAGGCAAAATCACACACCTTTTTGCTTCGGTTCAGAACCGAGGCAAAAAGCCTACCCCTTTTTGTCTCGCCTGTATATGCCTCGGTTGTGGAACCGCTGCATATAAGCGAAAATAACCGCTGTCGTTTCCCTTTAGTGTACTAGTGATTAAAGTTTTGTAGTAGGATCAAAATCCACACTAATATTGACCTTAACCTACTTGAGAAGGGGCTTTAGGGACTTAGACATTTTTTTTCCCACTTGAGAAAATACCTAATAAAAGAGTTTTTTCAAAGGTAAATTATGACTTGTCCATGAATCAAGTTAACAACTTGAATCATGACACTAAAGATAGTAATGTTGAATATAATAACTCATCAAGGAAAGAAGAATCTCTTGATAGCTAATATCTTAAATCCTATATATCACTAGTGCAGAAAAGACCTTTAACGCCATCCTTTAGACATCCGACCCTCGAATATCCAACGTAAAAAATGATCGATGACATTTTTTCGTAAATAAAACAACCATATAAACTTCTGTTCTGGAGCGAACAGATGTCTAAAGTCATATAGACGTCTGATGTGGGGGGAACAGACTTTTATATACTCATTTTGAAAATCTAAAAAGTCACTTTTTGACTCAATTTAGACATTAGATCCCGCCAATCCGACTTCTAAAGCCATATAGACGTCTGATGTGGGGGGAACAAACTTCTATATACTCATTTTTTAAATCTAAAAAGTCACTTTTTAACTCCATTTAGACGTCAGATTCTGCCAATCTGACTTCTAAAGCCATATAGACGTCTGATGTGGGGGAACAAACTTCTATATACTCAATTTTTAAATCTAAAAAGTCACTTTTTAACTCCACTTAGACGTCAGATCCCACCAATCCGACTTCTAAAGCCATATAGACGTTTTATGTAGGGGAACAAACTTCTATATACTCATTTTTTAAATCTAAAAAGTCACCTTTTGACTCCATTTAGACGTTAGATCCCGCGAATCGAACTTCTAAAGCCATATAGACGTCTGATATGAGGGGAACAAACTTCTATATGGCAACATTAAAACACCGCGAACGAAAGGCAACAATTACACGCACTTAATATTCATCATCTTCCTTGCGTTTTCTCTCCACGAGTTATGTTTTTCAGGTTCATTTTCTCTCTTTTGCACCATTTAAAATTAGTTTTACTCCGATTACATTACTCTTTGATGAATTATCTTTCATTTGAACTGATTAAAATTTGTTTTCATTTGGTTTTGGTGCAGTTTTCCTCGTGTCCTTGGGTAGCGTTCTTGGGCGGTGATTTTTTGCGTTTTGCACTCCTCCAATACCCTCTACTACATTTTCAAAACCATCCAATACAAAAAAAATATTTATTATCTTCAACTAAAATATAAAAGTTGTAAAGTCGAATCACGAAGAGACCAACCCGAGAGGCCTCAAGCGGAGAAAGATCCAATCAAATACGGCGACGCTTTAGACGTTCTATAGTGTCAGACGTCTATTTAGACGTCTGATCTGTAGTGTCAAATGTCTATATAGATGTTTGACTGTGCAAACTGACGTCTCATCAATGTCACACATAAAGACGTTGGGTCTGGATCAGACGTCAAAAACCCAAAATAACATACATCTAAAGTCTTTTCTGCACTAGTGTATTAAGATATGTAGTGGTGAAAAATATAGACGTTAGTCTTTTGCAAAAAACTATCCTAAGACCACTCAGCTAAGGTTTGCACCTAGATGACAGTATTTGATAAAACATGTAAAATTAGTCTTTTAGAAGACATTGAATATATCACAAAATATTAATTACTGATATGCAATTGGGAATGATATATTGTATCTATATTAAATTATATTTTCTTAATGATCTATTGTTTAATATTAAGTAAGTGTTTATATGATTTTGTGATATTTTTATTTTATGATAGTAGTTGAAAATTACATGTTACAATAAAAGTTGCAAAATTATATATACATTAAAGTGAGGCATGTATTACTAAAAAAACAATTATTTAATTTTCATATATATTTTAAACTTCCACAGTTAAAATTGTAGCTATTAATATACGGAAATTTTTAATGACATTTGGTATCCAATCCCTACTATCATATTTATATTATAGAGGGTTTTAACATATTTTATTAGTGACTATTATTTTTTAGAAGTTTGAAACCTTCTTTATTTATAATTACTCACCTACATTCATAACTTCTTAATTTAATAAAATATGTTTTTTTATAATAAAAAATAAATAAAATATATAAAATTTTAAAATACAGAAAAATTATTCAAAATTAATGTTATTGATGACTAAAAATAACATATTGACAATTACAATGTAAATATAAAAAAAATACATAATATTTAAATAAGATTGTAATATTGACTAAAAAAATCTAAAATTCTAGCATAAACTATCAAACCAATTAAAAACATATAAGTTAATGTTGATGATCTAAACAAAATTCCTAACTGATATAAAAGTTTAACATGAGACCTCTCCATTTGCTTCGTGTCCTTTCTTGTAATTTGATTCCAACAATATGTCCAACAAGTAATTGTCCGTATAGACTTTACTGCTTCTATTGCTTTTAATCTTTGTTGATGATTCCCATAAAAGATATTCTTATTTCGTTGTCAATTGTTTTCATCCTCCTATTAGTACACATTGGCAAAAACCTCTTATTACAGTCATTTATAAATGGTTTGAGCATCTAGAAGACCTTGTATAATTTGACCATAAATATTCTCCAACCTGCATGATATTTCAATATTATTATTCTTAGTGTTTATAAATATTCTCCAAAAAGCAGAAAAATACATACACAAACAAAAGATCGTGAATTGAACTTGGAAGAAGTTTGTCATGATTAGCATAAAAAATAGCAGGCAATCTAACAACATCTTGGCCAACATGAGTAATAAAAAAATTAGTATACATGTGACCATTAAGTCAAGTCTGGTGTAAACTCCTCTCGTCTCTTTATGATGTCCCAAACGACAATGCTGTAATTCAAATAAATGTTTGTGTTAGGAAAATAGAATTAGTTTCAATTCAAAGATTAAGTTTCACATGTTTAATGTAATAATCTTAACGAAAAATAACGAACAAAGAAAAATTTGAAAAACAAAATTGAATGTATAGGTCAAGAAAATGAAAAGAACTTCTTCATCTCTTCTTACATGCCAGGACAGAAGACTGAAATTCAGAAGAAAAAAAAGGCTTAGAATTAATGAGTTTGACGCCAAAGATTAGATCATATATGTTCATTTTTCACTTTGACATGTTTTATGAAGATAATCCCTATTTACGTATTTTACGAAAAAAAATTGTGAAAAAGTACTAAAAAAATGCAAATAGTTTTTTTAATTTGAATAACTAAATTAAACACAGGAATGAAAAAAAAGGCGTGGATCTTATAAATGAAACGCCTATATAACGAGTACCTTTGGTATACTTCCTTGATTTGATTTTGAGATAATCTCATCACTCTTTGTAAAGTTTATGTCTCCGCCTTCCTCGTCTTCGTCATTCTGCACGCTGCTACCCATTTCTGTAAACTCTGAATATTCAGAGACAACTAAAACTATTATTTTGTTACTGATTAAAATTCGATAACTTTGTTCTGAAACTCTATGAGTCTCCGCTTTATTTATAGATGAAAAAAGAAAGAAAGAGGAGATGAGCAGTTCATTGAATGAGGTTTAATATTAATTTTTACAGTAATTTTCGTTTCAAAATAACAAAAAGCAATTAATGTATTCATTTAATTAATAAATAATGCCATTAATATAGATGTATACGTTATATTTTATATTACTTTTGTAATACATGTCAATTTGTCACTCAAATATGGACTCCGACAAAAACACTCATAAGACCATAAAAGCTTATTATTGAAACACTACAGGAAATGCGTTTATTTCCGGCGGCTTTTTATCGACGGCCTATGAGCCTTCGGTAAGTCATTCCTGAGTTCAATTACAGACGGCTGAGAGGCCTTCGGTAATGTCTTCGAAAAATTTTAAATTGTTCCCTCTCTGCAATTCATTTTTCCACCGGCCCTAATGCTCTTGTCGCCTAAAACCTTTTCCTCCAACCCTTCTCCTTTGCTCCTTCAACGTTACCAAGCCCTAATCTTGCTCTCCTCTGGCCAAATTTCAGAAATTCCCCTTCTCCTCTGCCAAATTTCCGAAATTCCTCCACCGCTACGAAAACCCCAAGCCGTTCTCTCGCGGAGTTGTGGTTGTTGGTGGTGTGCAGAAAGATTGACGCGTTCCATTCCCTTGCCATAGGCCTCTTGCAGAATTCCCACAACCTCTTCATTCACTTCGTCGCCAACAACATCGCCATCACCATCTTCCTTAGACTCGTAATTTTTCACCAACCGCTTCTCCGTGTCCTTCAGAAGCTTCTCGTACGCCTCGTGCATCTCGTCCAACTGTAGCACCGACTTCCAGATTCGCTTCTCCGTCTCCGCCCGCTCCCGGCCCTCCCTCTCCTTCTCGGCCTGGTGGGCCCGCCACTCGTGAATCTCCATCTCCGCGGGCCTCGATCTCCGCCAGCCTGGCCCTGGCGCTGTCAACTTCCTCGTGCGTGGGCAGCTCCCCGATCAGGTTCAGGACCGTTCCGGCCTGGGCCACCTGAGATACGACCCACCCCATGGAGGCCATGATGTCTGGGTCGGCGAGGTGCGGCATTTGGCCCACGATCTCCGGGGCTCGCGGCTGCTCGAGGTTGAAGTGGTCGGAGTCGGAAAGGATGGGAAAGGTTCGAGGGTTGGGATCCATGGCGTGAGAATGAGTTTGGGGTTTGGGAATTGGGAATTGGGAATTTGTTATGCGTTTGGATAATTTGGAATCGATTCAATGCAGCGTTGAGAATATCATCTTTGGAACTTTGTTTGGTTTAGTTAGAATTAGGAATTTGACAGTAACTTCTGATTTCATTGCTTTCATTGCTGCACTGAAGTAAAAATTCAGAATGGAATCTGCTACAACTGAGTTCACTCACTGCTTACTCCCTTCTTTTGCCCTTCGAAAATTACCGAGGGCTTTTGCCCTTCGGTAATTACCGAAGGTCAGTGGCCCTCGGTAATTACCGAAGGCTTTTGGCCCTTGGTAATTACCGAAGGGCAAAAGCCCTCGGTAATATTTAGCGACAAGAGATTTACCGAAGGATTTTTGGCCGTCGATAAGCCTTCGGTAAACACCCTTTATCGACGGCTTATGGCATTTTCCGAGGGCTTTTGGCCTTCGTTAATGCCCTATTTTTTTGTAGTGAAAAAATCATGTAGATCAAACATATCTAATAAAAATATAACTTTATATGAGTATATAAATCATATTATTTTTCAGAATTAATTACAGTTTTGTAATAAGATTATAATTCATCTTAGTCTTGATTCCAACCTAAAAAGAGAGGGTTTTGAAAACTGATGCATCTTTTTTACCCCATTCGACGAAACCTCGTAAAAGGAAGTTTTTACAACTCTAACCATGACATTGATAAAAAAAACTCGTTAAGGAAAGGATAGTCTCTTGATTGCTAATAGCTTAAATCCTATATATTCAGATATGAAGTGGTGAAAAATACACACGTTAGTCTTTTGCAAATGATCTATTGTGTAATATTAACTAAGTGTTTATATGATTTTGTGATATGTTTTATTTTATGATAATAGTCGGTATGAGAGTAGGTAATATTACATGTTAAGATTAAAGTTGCAAAATTATATATACGTTAAAGTAAGGCCTGTATTAGCATTTTACACAGATGGATAAATAAATTAAGTTTATTTATGTTACATTGATATATCTATTGATTTCATGTGATATGTTTAATGATATTACATAAATAATATAACGCCTACATTAATTTATTAATCAATGTATTACATTAATGACAAAATTTAATAATTATATATATATATCAATTACTTTTCTTATTTTAAATACATATTTTAAAAAAATTATATGTTAAATGTATATATAACATGACACCACTTGTAACTCAAAACTTATATTAAAACAATGAATTTATAATCCTTTACTTATATATTAATCAATTTATTCGTTTTTATTTAATATATACATTAAAAGTAAGACATGTATTAATATTTTACACAGTTGAATAAATAAATTTTTATTTATGTTGCATTGATGTATGTATTGATTTCGTGTGATATGTTTAATGATATTACAAAAATAATATAACGCTACATTAATTTATTAATCAATGTATTACATTAATGACAAGATTTAATAATTAAATGTATATATCAATTACTTTTCTTATTTTAAATACATATTTAAAACAAAAATTATGTTAGGACTTGTAAGGGAAAACACTAAGAGTTTTGAATAAGTCCGTATAACACATATCATGGTTATACGGGTTATCATGACCGCTTGGTGAATCCTTATATTAAAGTAATGAATGTAACACGAGTTATCATGACCGCTTGTAACTCAAAACTTATATTAAAGTAATGAGTATATGGTATTTTACTTATATATTAGTCAATTTATTTAATTTTATCTTTAATTCATTGAACTTTTAATAATCTCTTCCTTATTATATTAAAACTTCTCTCTCTCAAACATAAGTATCCTTGGTTATTGTTCCGTTGTACAACCATTTTACAACGAAACACACTTTTATGAAACGAACACTAATGCAATAAGAGGAAACGACAACGATTATTTTTGCCCATAGACAGCGGTTTTTGAACCGAGACATATACAGACGAGGCAAAAAGTCTATATTTTTATGTCTCGGTTGTGAACTGAGGCAAAAAGGTGGAGGATTTCGCTTCGGTTCAAAGTTAACCGAAGCAATAGAGTTTTTGATTTTTTTTAATTTTTTTTCAGGACTTTATGCCTCGGTTCCTTCTGAACCGAGGCAGTATGTTCATCCTATCCAGTAAATCCATCAAGCCCTTTCACGCCAATGATGACCTGAATCCAATCTTTCACTGCTTCCTTCTCTACCAAGCAATATACCAGCTCACACTCTACCTTCAGCCTTAAGCATCAAACAGAGCAAAGGGACCAAATCATGTCTCCTTGCCAACTCCTTTCTGTTCACCAAGAAATTATCATTATTGTTAGTGTAACATCAAAGAAAATATTTCTGATTCACGGGGGAAGAGACTAATGAATAAAAGATTTAGCTTACCTAGTCAATTGCCTATCAAAACCTGAAGCAGCCAAGACCCCCCTGTTCTCTTCAGCTCTTCTATGAGGTAGGGCATACTCATTTCTACGGGCATTGCTCAACCAGTAGGAAAGTGCCTCTGACATTCCATATAGTTGTGCAAATTCTAGCTTCTGATTCACCTTTTCAACTCCCTATTCATGTGCTTTTTCCACAACCAATTTTCCTGCATTGCTCATCCCATTCTTGAGTTTTCACCTTCTCCATTTTTTCGGTCATCAACCGTTTTCCCTAATCCCCAACTGGTGAATCCTTCGTGTGAATCCTGCATCAGAAGCCAGCATTTCGTTCTTCCATCAACAGACCAAAACAGACCACCCTCGTGAAGTCTTCTTCTCCAACGACATTCTCTAGAGGCAGCCTGCAAGAAATAGAAAGGAGGGAACCAGAAAGGTCGGTTCATTGTCGAACCACCACCGAACCACCGAAGAACCAGGATGCCGCCGCGACTCCACCAATCTTCAACACTTCATTCATCAGACCACCTTTACCGGACCACCACAAAACCACCGTGAGAGCTCTCTCTCTCCTTCGCACAACCTGCAATATTTCCCCAATCTCTCTATCTCTCCTTCGCACCGAACCACTGCGACTCCACCAATCTCTCTCTCTCCTTCGCACCACAGAGCACCGCCGTCATCAACCCTAAATCAAAAAGTTTCCCCCAAACTCCAAATCGCGTCGTCAAACCCTTAATCAAGGAACTCCGTTCAACTCTTCTCTTCGCACCGTGGCACCATCGGTACCATCTTCTCTGCTCGCCAAACGCCTTAGATCGGCGAGCCTCCCATCATCGCCGTCGCGATACTCGTCTCTACCATCGCGCCTCCCCTCTGCTTTTGACGCCGGTCACCATCGTCATCCTCGCCAGATCACAAGCTGCTGTAATGGAGGAAAGAGAAGGATTCACCGATTGAATTAGTGAAATGGAATGAAAAGGTGTTTTGTTTGGTCAAAAACGAAGGAGAAGGTGTGAGAACGATAAAAATGGTGTTAATCGAAGTTTCAATCGGTGAGTTCAGAGGCAAGATGCATTCAACCGGTAGGAATGAAAGAAATCAGTGATTTAAACGGCCAAAAATGGAGAAAACTGGGTCAATGATGATGAACCCTAGGAGAGGCCGAAGATAGGGTTTCAAGAGAGGCTTTTGTGCGAGAATGGAAATGTCTCGCGAACTGGAAGCAATGAAAGCAATGAAGTAATATTGACTCGGTTATACCCTTAACTGAAGTAATACATTTATACGGTCTCGATTCCTTCCTCCAACCGATGCCTATACACAAATTATACGTTTCGGGTGATTTCTAACCGAGATAATATGACTATTATGCCTCGGTTCTTGTTGAACCAAGGCCTATAAATTTAAATGCTTCGAGTTTGTCTAAACCGAGACGTATTAGCCACGTTAGAAGACCTTTTTTTTACTAGTGGAAAACCTTTCGACATAAGAGATTCTTAAACTTTAGGATTATGCTACTACTTTATACTATATTCTTCCAACCATAATCAAGATAAATCATTGACTTAGAGTTTCTTATGAGAAGAATCATACAATATCAATAAGTCGTGTATAAATTCATATAATAAATCACGACATCACTTCTAACAGAAAGCATTAGAACAATGAATTTAGGATTCACTAGTGCAGTCAAAGGAAACGACAGCGGTTATTTTCGCTTACAGACAACGGTTCCGCAACTGAGGTATATTCTGACGAGGTAAAAAGGGATAGGTTTTTTGCCTCGGTTCTGAACCGAGGTAAAAAGAGGTAAGATTTTGCCTCGGTTCATAGATAACCGAGACAGTACAACTTTTCTTTTTTTATATTTTTTTTTGAAGGACTTTTTGCCTCGGTTCCTACTGAACCGAGGCAGTATCTCCCCAAAATTATGATGATTACGCTACCTCACACAACTTCTTACTTTCTTTAATTTACGGCAGTAGAGGGGCTTTATGTTATGGTTTTGTGCCTAGATATTTTTAATCCATTCATTAGATCTTGCAATTGTTATTGCGTTGAAGTCAGATAACATCAAAACTATATAAATGATGTTTTGAAAAACTCTCTAGGATAGGATTCTAAACCAAAAATCATACCATTGGCACTGACATTACCAGCATTCCCCAAAATTTGGATAAAACTTGCAAACCAGTAGCTTTTCGGGAGTGAACTCCCTCCAAATAATTTAATAAATCTAAATATATATCAACAAACAAAAATCTAACGCCACTTCCCCACTAACCACGCAACCTAGTTCACAGAATTATCCCAAAAATCAACTCATCTTAAAATACATTATCCAATGATCACTATAACACTGTAGTTACAAATCACATTTGCATCATATCTCGTAATGTTCAAACTTTTTTTAGAGGGATTGCTCCATGAATCTTCTAAATTTAAAAGAGAGGTACTATGAGCATTCAACATCTGATTCATCCGGTCCATTGATGTATAGCTCAAACTCATCATGACTCCACCTGCAAATTAGGTGAAGATGAAATGTAGCCATCTTGATTCCCATTAAACGCTGCAATTAAAAACAATCGTTACGTCAGTATGTGAGTTTCGTAATCACAAAGCACTAATAATGGTACATCATCATTATAGTCTCAGTTACCAACACTTAAAAATGCATAGTACTTGTTAAATTGACTTGGAAATCCTAGTTATTTATTTATGAGACAGTAAATCCTAACCAGCTTGTTCAACGTTAATCAGTATTATTAACTCTGTACCTGCTCATGGGGACCAACTTGTTTAGACACAATACTTCATATCTGCAAATGTAAAATGAGATCACTCAATGTTGTGATTTGAATAAGTAAACTACTTAATTTGAAATATGAGAATAAAAAAAAATTACGCTTTTAAAGAATATAGAAACATAGAATGAGGAAGTAAACTCACACAAGGTTGTGAAAAAAAAAAAAATTGAGAACATGGCAGAAGCATAAGGAACCTGTCAACACTCACAGTATAAATTATATAAAATAAAAGGAAACATGGAAAACAAAATGATAATAGAGGCATTATGGCATATACAAGTGTGAATAATCAACCACTATATCTCTAGTTTCACCTTATAATGATATTATATATGGAAAAGTAGTTGACAAGAACAAACTTGTAATTAGAAAATATTGAAAAAAGACATACCAAAGAGAACCATGCTATGCTGTAAAGAAACATCTGCATCCCATTTTAAAAGTTTAGAACTTTGGAAAAAGAGAAAATATTTTAATGTTGTATTAAAAAAATACTTACGTGTACACAATGAAAGAATAACCTTATTGAAAGTAGCCTTGCCTCGTCGAGAATAGGAGCCAAAATCGGCATAACAAGAAGCTATTACAATCAATGTTTAATACTTAGATTCTTAATATATAAACATAGAAATTGAAGATTTATGAAAGAAGAAGAGGCTATCAATTAATAATTAAAATATAACCATGTAAAAAATACCTGTGACATAGTCCCTAAAATTCTAGAAATGACCATCAAGTCAACAAATTGATTCTTATCATAATGAAATTGAGCCTTTAAGAAATACTGCACGCAGAAGAAAAAAAATGTTACCAAGGACTACAGCCTGATTAACTAGTTCTAGTTATACACATACCAAAGGGTCCCTCTTTGAGATCAACCTACAACACTCAGACAGTGAAAGTGTGAATTCATAATTTAGAATTGAACAGAGTACCCAACGATTATGAAAGATAAATGGTCTATGAAGAGTTTCTACTACACGACCTTTGCATGGAAAAGTCAGGAATTCTAGAAGAAATAGACTCTAAACACCTTTTCCGTGGCAAGGCTTCCTGTTCTTGCAAAATCATATTCTTTAAATTCCTTAAACAGCCTGCAAATGAACCAACAAAACTCAAATCTGCGTGAGAAAGAAAATGGGACACCTAGAATGACTAGGTAGTTGGAGAGATAAAATTGAACATATGTTTGACAAAAAGAAGAAATTGAACAGGGAACAAGTAGAAACTCCATTCAGAAACCCAGAAAATAAAAAAAATAAAACCTATTTGATTGTCGTACCCTTACGCCCCCGCCGCGTCTCCGCCGCGCCTCCGCCGTGTCTCCGCCGCGCCTCCGCCGTGTCTCCGTCGATTGATGATCCCTTCAGGTTGGTTGTCCACGCCAGACGAAGAACCCTAGGCTGGGTTGGATGCACGAAGAATCCTAGACGAATCGGAACAGAGAAGAGGAAGGAAGCCTCCCTCTCGGCGACGCGAAAGAGAAAACCCTCTTTGGCTTGCGCGAGGCCCCTGGTGCTGCCCCAAAATTGGGTCTCTCCGTGAGAAAAGAATCAAGATGAAGAAGGAGAAAAGAATCTCGCCCCCTTGCGCAACACGGATCCAAATAGGGAAGCAAGGTTCCTGTCTAATAGAGAAGAGGAAAAGGATGAACACCCCTTTCGCGACGCAGAACTCCCCAATGGGATTATATTATATTTTGGTCCAAGGGAAAAAAAAGAAAAAGGGTGGAACCCTTAATTTGGGTTATCTGATACAAGCCCACTTGGAGTAAGAAAATTAAAAAACAAAAAAGAGAAAACCTAATTGTGTTGTGGAGGAAGAAGAAAGCTTGTAGGCAGCAAAGAAATCACTAGAGGAAGCTGCGGCGACAGCAGGGAGGCATCGGCGGAGAAGAAGAAAGCGCGAGAGAGAAAAGAAGAAACGAGCACGAGGAAGAAAAACAATGACTTCAGATTTCTGGAATTTGAACCAAGGAAAGAGCTACCCCTTCGGTAACACCGCAAAACCGGTGCCTAAACCATTAAAAAAATATTAAAATAACATTATATGTCTCGGTCTAAGTTCAACCAAAGCAGAAAGATCGTACGACATCAGGTGAACACTAACCGAGGCACTATAGTTGGATCTTGGCAGACAATACTGCCTCGGGTCTTTGAAAAACCGAAGCAAGAGGGTATAGGGTGAACCGAGGCGTGACAGTAGACTTTATAGGTATCATTTGCCCCATTAAACCGAAGCAGTAAAGGTAATATGCATCGGTTGGTGTTTAACCGAGGCGTATAAGGTTTTTATATTTACGATAATGCCACTGCGTTCTTATACGCTTCGGTTTCGTAGTAACCGAAGCGTATATAACGCGTTAGAAGGCTCTCTTTTTACTAGTGATTCTTTCTACTTATATGTTCGTCATTTACTTATTTTTATTCAATATGAACTTCTAACAACTCGCTTAAAAGTCTTAACAAGTTACTCAAAAAGTTAAAATTAACGCTCTTTCAACTACTCATCTCTTTTTTCTTGATGTATATAAAGGGGAGACTAGTAGAGTTTTCTCATTGAAATAGTCAAACTTTAACTATTGACAAAAATATTTTTTTACTATTGCTAATGTCTAGAGTTTAGAGAAATGGCCAGCAACATGCACAAAGATGAAGACGAGGAAGATGGAGATATAAAGTTTCGAAAGAGTGATGAGATTATCACAAAATCAAATCAAGGAAGTATACCAAAGGTATTGTGTATAAAACCATTTGATTAATTATATCCACACCTTTTCTATTCAGTACTATTTCACAATGTTTTTTTCTCAAAAAAGGAAAAAGAAAAAGAGAATTGTAAATGGAGATTATCTTCATAAAACATGTCAAAATGAACATATATTGAATTACCCCTGGAGTGAGGATAGTCTAATCTTTGTCTTCAAATTCATTCTATTCTTTTAACACAAATCTTTATTTGAATTACAACATTACGAGTTCAGACAGAAGAGACAGATGAAGATAATGTTCAGACAGAATTATGTACATACTCTTTTGGATTTACTTAAATGTTTAGGGAAGGCAACAATTTTGCTGACAAAGTTGTCAGCGTGAGTATTTGAAGCTGTTCCATTTCGCATGTTAAGTGGCAGAGAGTGCTTTATACACTAGTACAGTAAGGGGAAACGACAGCGGTTATTTTTGTCTATAGGCAGCGGTTTTTGAACCGAGGCATATTCAGGCGAGGCAAAAAGTCTAATACTTTTGGCCTCGGTTGAGAACCAAGGCATGAAAGCAGAGGATTTTGCCTCGGTTCAGTATTACCCGAGGGAGTAAAGTTTTTGGTTTTTTTAAATTTTTTTTCGTATGACTTTATGCCTCGGTTATAGTTGAAACCGAGGCAGTATGTGTCACTCTACTGCCTCGGTTATGGCGGGAACCGAGGCAGTAGACTCTTTTTTTTTACTCATCCGCAAGACTTTCTGCTTCGGGTGTGACCATAACTGAGGCCGTAAGTGGTTTTTCTACTTCGGTTGTGACCATAACCGAGGCATATATCATTTTTTTTTTAAAATGAGGTTTGTTTCTGCAACATTTCCAACCACAGAAACAGACCTGCATATATTTTTATAGCCAGAACAGTCCAGAATAATGTAGAAACGTATATTTTAAATGAAAATTATACTAAAACATAAATATATTGAATGGAATCATAAATCAACTTCTTAGAAGCATAAATCAATCCAATGTAATCATAAATCAAGGTTCAATCATAAATCAATGCAATGTACAAAGTTAAACTTACAATAATGCAGAAAAGCATAAAACAACTTAGAAACATAAACTTAGAAACATAAACTTAGAACTTACTATATCCTAATATCTACTATATACTATTATATAAATGAATTACATATTTAGCAAGTGTTTTCCTCACAAGTTGAATTGACTTCTCTGGAATTGGAGCAGTCCTATTAAATTTCTGCATAAAACACAATGATTTCAATTAGTGTATATGAAATCCAAACTATAGAGAACATAAAATTCAAACCTAAATATTACTGTTTCCCATCCACTAGTGTAATGTGCACGAATGATGGTCATCATCCAAAACATAACGTAGTAACCACATTCATATGATCCCATTTGTCTATTACACTACAATATATCATCATAATTATAAAATGTTAAGTAACATCATTTGAATGGAACCAAATGTAACAAAGTATGGACTAAAATACCAAACCTTAACGGCAACCTATGCAAGCTTTTTAGCTATAGCAGTAGATCTCCCAGATAACATCATATGTGTTGCAAGGGAACTATTAAAAAAAATTCCTTTAGCATACAGCATACATTTATATAACAAAAAAGTCGAAACATTGAGATTCTTACCAATCTACTACATGTCTAAGAGGGCTGGGAGGAGACTTCTGCAATGAACAAAACCAGATAGCAGTGTTCTCCGGTATGGAGATCACAAGTAGCTACCAATGACACCTGAAATTGGTAATAACTTATGAATCATATACCAAAATTAATAAATGAATGTGTTGAAGTTAACAAACTTCACTTACCCATGTATATAAGGGAGAAAATATATCTCCTTCCCCATTCCAAAGCAGGTGGTGATGTATGTTTGGATATCATCAAATTTATTTCTTTCATGAGTCATAGAGGGGTCAATGAACCCATATACATCGTTGAACCCCTTCTTGTTACTAACATCAAACATATACCTAAAATGAAGAAATAATCTTATATAAGTAAGTTGATAAAATAGAACTATATAAAAAAGTTTTCATAAACTTACATCATCCACAGATGAATGAGTGTAATATTAATTTTTCTCTACCCGACGCAAGCTCCCTAACATCTTGATGATGCAAGTACAATGGGATCTGAGCTTCTCTTCCAAATGTAGTAGAATCCCAGTGTACATTCATCGGCACATCTGAAATGATCTTAGCAAGCTCGTCTAACGCACCAAGAGGGTCATCCTCAGATAAATGAGTCTTCTTCGGTGTAGGACTTCCCTCTTGACTTATCTGCTATTAAATACAAAAATGGTTATGTTATAACGTCAATTAGAAGTGAATATTAAAATTGAGAAGTATATAGTACGAGTGTTTACTAGAATGAGGTGACTCAGCCATATATTTGTCACAATAAATAAGATGAAAGATAAATAAAACACTTATAAAATAACATATAGTATTTAACAAAAGCCATAAATATTTACAAACCATGAAATTCATACATAATCATATGGATTGGTCATATATATATATATATATATATATATATATATATATATTCCCTCATTGTGATCTTCTCGTATTGCTTGTATATCATCAATTAGAGGGTCGTCATCCAAATTTATTGTCGTTTTAAATGGATGGTTGTCAGCGATTAAAGATTACTTAGATTCTCTTCTTTATCTTCAATTTGCCTTTTTCCTTGGAGAGCAACATACCAATGGTCAGACGCAGGATCTTTGACATAAAAAACCGGACTTGCTTGATATGCCATGATGAACAGTTCGTCTCCATAACCAACCTTTCGAAAATCAACAAGTGTCATACCAGATTCATCTATTTTGACACCACTCTTATTGTCTACCCACTTACATTTGAAGAGTGCAACGAAAAACTTAGTGTAATCAACTTCCCATATCTCTACAATTCTACCATAATATCTCATGGATCCAACTACAGGATTTTGATCTTTGGATGTGGAAAACTGTAGTGACTCAGCTTCTAGACTGACGCCACTATTTTGTACTGTGCTTTTATCATCCAAAGTCTTTGTATAGAATGTACAATTATTAATTTCGTAGCCTATACAACATACAACATCAAACTTCAAGCATTTTGCTAACTACAACAATGTCTCAGAGGACCGTGATTCTTACGAAACTTCAGATTTGAACCAGGACAAGAATGTTCTGTTATGCTCCATCAACTGCCATTTATCTGATTGTCGTGGATAGTTGTCCTTTACAACGGCTTTGTGTGCTTCCAAAAATGGGATCACTTCATCTGTGTTGTTTAATATGTACAGATGTCCTTGCATCAATTCTTCACGACTTTTCGTCACCACATTCACACCTCGGATGCTTTTACTTATAGAATATCTATTCAACCATGATGTCCGAGGGACTCCTATCGGATTTGCTTTAGTCATATACTCAGAGCAAAACTCAATACTTTCTTCAGCAATATATCTTTAAATCATTGAACCTTCTGGACGATGTTGATTTTTGACGTACCCTTTCAAAATCTTCATATAACACTCAATAGGGTACATCCATCTTAAGTATATTGGTCCACACAACTTTATTTCTCTGACCAAATGAACAAGTAAATGCACCATGATGTCAAAAAAGGATGGAGGGAAAAAAAATTCTAGCTGACACAAGATCATGATAATTTCGCTTTGAAGTTCATCTAACTTTGTAGGATTGAGGACTTTACTACAAATCGACAAGAAAAATGAGCACAATCGAGTTATGGTCTGCCTAACGTTTTTGGGCAAAATTCCACGAATTGCCACTGGTAGCAACTGTTGCATTAAGACGTGGCAATCGTGAGACTTCAGTCCAACAAGCTTTAAGTCCTTCATTGACACTAAGCTCTTGATATTTGAAGAGTATCCTTGTGGTACCTTGATACTCTTTAAACAAAGACAAAAACTTATCTTCTCTTGTTTGGACATTGTGAAACATGCAGGGGGCAAATAAGTACGTTTATCAATCTCTCTTGGTGCAACCTTTTCTCGGATCTTCATGTCAACCAAATCCAAACGCGCATTCACTCCATCTTTTGTTTTTCCCTGGATGTTTAGTAGTGTACCAATCAAGCTATCACAAACATTTATGTCAACATGCATGACATTTATGCAATGTCTAACATCTAACTTTGACCAATATGAAAGATCAAAGAATATTGATTTCTTCTTCCAAGGGGTCGTTACAGAAGACTTCTTCGACGTTTTCCCAAATATATGATGTACTCTATTAACTTTCTCAGCAACTTCAAGTCCAGTGAGTGGAATGGATGCATTATCTTTCTCTTGTTCTCCATTGAATGTTTTCTTTAACCTTCGATATGGATGATTAGATTGTAAAAATCGCCGATGACGCATATACATTGTCTTCCTTTCGTGTTTTAATTGTTGAGCTGCAGTGTTTTCTTCACATATAGGACATGCTTTATGACCCTTCACACTATACTCCGACAAATTACCGTAAGCTGGGAAGTCATTAATGGTGCAAAATAACATGGTATGCATCATGAAAATTCTGAAGCAAAGACATCAAATATTTCAACCCCATCAACCCACAACAACTTCAAGTCTTCTACTAGTGGCCTTAGATAAACATCGATGTCATTTCCAAGCTGCTTTGGACTAGATATCAACATTGACAACATCATGTACTTTCTTTTCATGCACAATCCAGGAGATAAGTTGTAAATTATCAGTATAACGGGCCAACAACTGTGATTGGTACTTAAATTACCAAATGGATTCATTCCATCAGTAGCTAAGCCAAACCTAAGATTTCTACATTCTTCACCAAATTGGGGGAATTCTTCCTCAATAATTTTCCATTGCTTTGAATCAGCTGGATGACGAAGCAGCCCATCATTTGTTCTCCCATCTGTATGTCATCTTAGGTTTTTAGCGTCTTTGGGATTCGCGAACAAACGCTTAAGTCTGACAACTAGTGGAAGCTACCAAACTACTTTCAAAGCAGAACCATTCTTTTCTGTGTGACAACCATCTTCACCATTGTTTTTTTGACTTGTATCGTGATAACCCACATTTTGGACACTTTATCAAAACTTCATTCTCATTCCTATATAATATGCAATCATTCGAACATGCATGTATCCGTTTATATTCCATACCCATCAGACAAAGAATTTTTTTTGCATCATAACTACGATTGGGTAACGTATTTCCATCTGGCAGCATTTCATTCAACAACGACAACAATTCTGTAAAACTCTTATCACTCATCCATTGCTCGCCTTTAAATTCATGAGCCTTAACACTGTTGACAACCGTGTGAACTTAGTTGAACCTGCATACAAAGGAGTCTCTGCATCAGTGGACATCGTTTCATACACATGCGCTTGGGCAAAAGCTTCTGCACCAACATCGCAGATCATGTCCTCTAAGTTGTCTTCTTCTGCTTGATCTTCCATATCCATTGTGGAATCATAAACATTTTCAGTTGGAGAGACAGTTGGAAAGTCTGTTAATTCTCCGTGCCATATCCATGTTGTATAACTTCGTATGAAACCATCACAGATAAGACGTTCCCCAATATCAGTTGCGTTCAACTTCCTCCCATTCAAATAGTTCACACAGGGACATCTGAACTTGACTTCATCATCACCACTTGTACTCGCATTACGTTGCGCAAACTCTATAAATTTTTCTACCCCTCTCTCGTACTCAGTGCTGATGCGTGGTAAATTAATCCACCCTCTATCCATACGCATGTTTACTGAAATTGTTTACACAATTTCAATAATCTTGAATAATCACTTTGATCGTGTTTGTATTCAAGGTGTGACCCTATCCCATTCAAGAAGATTCACTTTTTTTAGTTTATCAAACATATCAATTTTAAACAACATATCTTAAATTTCACGAAATTTTGCCAGCATTTCGCATTGGTCTTCAGGTTACACGAAATGAAAGTGATTATAAATCACAATCAAATATGCACCCGAAGATCAATTCAAAACACAACGACAATTTTTCGTGAAATTTAAGACATGTATATTAAAATTAATATGTTATAATAAACTATGAAAAAGTTATTACTCTTCTTAAACTGTCCAACCAGACAATTCAAGATTCAATACTTGTAAATTATTATTACCATCTCCTCTATTTTCATTTGTAAAAAGTACGTTTGTTAAAAAAATATGGAGATAGTAAATAATTTTTGTAGTGAATCTTAAACGGGAAACTAAGGCTAATTCACAACAGCAAACAATATATTCAAGCATATCATAAGATTTTAAGAATATATATCTTTAATTAAATCAGGTTTATCAATAATAAACTTTTCTACACTAGCAATAATAATCTACACATTAAAATACAAAACAAGAGAATTAACATAATGTATAGAAATACTTCAGTGAGGCTTCATTTTTGCTTCCGCAATTTTCTATTTTCCCTTGGTTTTGGTCACTTTTAAACAAGCAATGAATTGATTTGGTTAACTACGTGCTCCTTTTTCATGCCAAATTTTCTTTATCAATACCACAAATGGTTTGGATGAATGACCTATACACAAGCAATGAAGATGGAGATACTTTTAGGATCAAGTACCTGGGAGCGTGGCAGCAAGCTTGATGAGACTGAAAGTCACAACTAAAATGGAAGCACCGGCGACGGAGATGGAAGCAGAGGCAGACGCAATAGCCACCAAAACTGAGACGCGACAGAGATGGAAGCAAAGCGGAGGAAACTCCAAAGCACTTGTCGGTGGTGACCACACGGAGAGGAGGAGATGACGACGATAAGCGGCGGTCACCGGCGATGGGAGCAAACGCGATGGAAGCAAACGAAGATGGAAGCAAACGGAGATGGCAGGGTTTTTGTAGCTCGCGGCGCGCTGAGAAGAAGATGAACGAAGGTGGTTCTTTTCGCGGAAGAAATTTAAACATGTTACTGCCTCGGTTCTTCACTTAACCGAGGCATAAAACCCTTACCAGCTCGGTCAAGAAGCCCACCGGTGCATAAACACCAACTGAAACGTCAGAGGTTGGCAGTGGAGTAGACTTTTACGCCTCGGTTCTCATCAGAACCGAGTTAGTAGCGTGGCAAGTCTTGTCTAGCAGGTGGGTGGTAGGTCTGAAGCAGAGACATATGCCTCGGTTCTGCTTAGAACCGAGTTCGAAGCTGACTTTTATGCCTCGGTTCTCATCAGAACCGAGTTAGTAGCGTGGCAAGTCTTGTCTGGCAGGTGGGTCCCAGGTCTGAAGCAGAGACATATGCCTCGGTTCTGCTTAGAACCAAGTTCGAAGGTGCCTTTACGCATCGTTTTCGTGCAAACCGAGTTAGTAACATCAATGAGAGGTAGGTTTATGCTTCGGCTTGGTGTAGGACCGAGTTAGTATCATGCTTTAGGCATCGGGTTTGGAACAACCGAGGCATATATGTTAGCTTTATTTACGGTTCTGCCACCGTGCTTTTATACGCTTTGAGTTTGCTTAAACCAAAGCGTATATAGCGCTTTCCAATCCCCTTTTTTTACTAGTGAATGAATCTAGAATTTGGAGCAATATTGTTTAACTTACCAATAGATCTTGCCAAATGGGATTCCGATCAGCCTCAGATACATGGTCAAAGGATTGAGTAAGTATAGAGATACGATCACGTGCTAGTACTCCAAGGTAAGACCTAAATACATCTGCATTTGGGCCAGATGCAACTCCAGTGACCACGTCAATAATGAAAGGTGTCCTCTCACCTGCATTTCTTCTTGAAGTGGTGGGGTCTTCATCTGTCACATATATCTATCACAATAAATAAGATGAAAGATTAATAAAAGACTTATAAAATAACATATATTATTTAACAAAAGCCGTAAAATAACATATATTATTTAACACATATATCTGTCACATAGATTCTCTTCTTTATCTTCAATTTGTCTTTTTCCTTGAAGAGCAACATACCAATGGTCAGACGTAGGATCTTTGACATAAAAAACCTGACTTGCTTGATATGCCATGGTAAACAGTTTTTGTGCTTCCAAAAATGGGATCACTTCATCTGTGTTGTTTAATATGTACAGATGTGCTTGCATCAATTAATCACGACTTTTCATCACCACATTCACACCTTGGATTCTTTTACTTGTAGAATATCTATTCAACCATGATGTCCAAGGGACTCCTATCGAATTTACTTTACTAATATAATCAGAGCAAAACTCAATACTTTCTTCAGCAATATATCTTTCAATCATTGAACCTTCTGGACGATATTAATTTTTGACGTACCCATTCAAAAGCTTCATATAATGCTCAATAGGGTACATCCATCTTAAGTATACTAGTCCACACAACTTTATTTCTCTGACCAAATGAACAAGTAAATGCACCATGATGTCAAAAAAGGATGGAGGGAAAAACATTTCTAGCTGACACAAGATGATGATAATTTCACTTTGAAGTCCATCTAACTTTGTAGGATCGACGACTTTACTACAAATTGACGAGAAAAATGAGCACAATCGAGTTATGGTCTGCCTAACTTTTTTGGGCAAAATTCTATGAATTTCCACCGGTAACAATTGTTGCATTAAGACGTGGCAATCGTGAGACTTCATTCCAACAAGCTTTAAGTTCTGCATTGACACTAAGCTCTTGATATTTGAAGAGTATCCTTGTGGTATTTTGATACTCCTTAAACAAAGACAAAAACTTATCTTCTCTTGTCTGGACATTGTGTAACATGCAGGGGGCAAATATGTACATTTACCAAACTCTCTTGGTGCCAACTCTTCTCGGATCTTCATGTCAACCAAATCCAAACGCGCATTCAGTCCATGTTTTTTTTCCCTGGATGTTTAGTAGTGTACCAATCAAGCTATCACAAACATTTTTCTCTACATGCATGACATCTATGCAATGTCTAACATCTAACTTTGACCAATATGGAAGATCAAAGAATATTGATTTCTTCTTCCAAGGGGTCGTTACAAAAGACTTCTTCGACATTTTCCCAAATACATAATGTACTCTATTAACTTTTTCAAGAACTTCAAGTCCAGTAAGTGGAATGGGTGCATTGTCTTTCTCTTGTTCTCCATTGAATGCTTTCTTTAACCTTCGGTATGGATTATTAGATTGTAAAACTCGCCGATGACGCATATACATTATCTTCCTTCCGTGTTTTAATTGATGAGCTGTAGTTTTTTCTTCACATATAGGACATGCTTTATGACCCTTCACACTGTATCCCGACAAATTACCCTAAGTTGGAAAGTCATTAATGGTGCAAAATAACATGGCATGCATCATGAAGGTTTCTTAAGCAAAGGCATCAAATATTTCAACCCCATCAACCCACAACAACTTCAAGTCTTCAACTAGTGGCCTGAGATAAACATCAATGGCATTTCCAATCTACTTTGGACCAGATATCAACATTGACAACATCATGTACTTTCTTTTCATGCACAATCCAGGAGATAATTTGTAAATATCAGTATAACAAGACAACAACTGTGAGTGGTACTTAAATTACCAAATGGGTTCATTCCATCAGTAGCTAAGCCAAACCTAAGATTTCTACATTCTTCACCAAATTGGGGGAATTCTTTATCAATATTTTTCCATTGCTTTGAATCAGCTGGATGACGAAGCAACCCATCAGTTGTTCTCTCAGTTGTTCTCTCATCTGCATGCCATCTTAGGTTTTTAGCGTCTTTGGTATTCATGAATAAACGGTTAAGTCTAGTCACGAGTTAAAGCTACAAAACTACTTTCAAAGCAGAACCATTCTTTTCTGTGTGACCACTATCTTGACCGTTGATTTTTGACTTGTATCGTGATAACCCACATTTTGGACACTTTATCAAAACTTCATTCTCATTCCTATATAATATGCAAGCATTCGGACATGCATGTATCCGTTTATACTCCATACCCATGAGACAAAGAATTTTTTTTGCATCATAATTACGAGAGGGTAAAGTATTTCCATCTCGCAACATTTCATTCAACAACAACAACAATTCTGTAAAACTCTTATCAGTCCATCCATTGCTCGGCTTTAAATTCATGAGTCTTAACACTGTTGACAACTTTGTGAACTTAGTTGAACCGACATACAAAGGAGTCTCTACTTCAGTGGACATCGTTTCATACACAACGGTTGGGCATAAGCTTCTGCGCCAATATCACGGATCATGTCCTCTAAGTTGTCTTCTTCCGGTCGATCTTCCATATCCATTATGGAATCATATACATTTTCAGTTGGAGAGACAATTGGAAAGTTTGTTAATTCGTCGTGCCATATCAATGTTGTATAACTTCGTACGAAACCATCACAGATAAGATGTTCCCCAGTATCAGTTGCGTTCAACTTCCTCCCATTCAAACAGTTCACACAGGGACATCTAAACTTGACTTCATCATCACCACTTGTACTCGCATTACATTGCGCAAACTCTATAAATTCTTCTATCCCTCTCTCGTACTTAGTTTTGATGTGTGGTAAATTAATCCACCCTCGATTCGTACGCATGTTTACTGAAATGCTTTACACAATTTCAATAATCTTGAATGATCACTTTGATCATGTTTGTATTCAAGGTGTGACTCTATCCCATTCAAGAAGATTCACTTTTTTTAGTTTATTTACCATATCAATTTTAAACAACATATTTAAAATTTCACGAAATTTTGCCAACATTTCGCATTGGTCTTCAGGTTACACGAAATGAAAGTGATTATAAATTACAATCAAATATGCACCCGAAGATCAATACAAAACACAACGGCAAATTTTTATGAAATTTAAGACATGTATATTAAAATTGATATGTTATAATAAACTATGAAAAAGTTATTACTCTTCTTAAACTGTCCAACTGGACAATTCAAGATTCAATACTTCTAAATTATTATTACCATCTCCTCTATTCATTTGTAAAAAGTACGTTTGTTCAAACAATCTGGAGATAGTAAATAATTTTTGTATTGAATCTCAAACGGGAAACTAAGGCTAATTGTCAACAACAATATATATTCAAGAAAACAAATAATTACATATACAACATGCAATATATTCAAACAAACAATGTATTGAAGCAAACAACAAGTGAGAATAATTAGCATTAATGATTGCCATTGATTTTTCTCATACTCCTAACTAATTGGATGATTCAGGCGCTTAGTAAAAAATATAATTTTTTTATCTAAACCTAAAGTTTATATGCTTTAATTATGTATAATTAGACAATAAAATTTTGTAAGAAAATAATGTTTTATCAAATACAATTCTTTAGAATTTGCATTTTTTCGGCGAAGAAATCCTTCAAATAATTCAACTACATAAATAATTTACATGACATTCAACTCAATATATTAAGAGAGTAATTATATATATGCATTTTTTTGTATTATTCAATTATTCGTGTATTCCTTTTTCTACGATAAACTATAAATTTCAATAGTTAAAGATAGATCCTAGATATATTTTTTTCAATGAAAAGAAATAGACAACTTATTAATTAGTTGTTGTTTTCATTTTGATTTTGATTTTGATTTTAATTTGATTTGAAATTTGGTGTCATGTCAGGTTATGGAGGTTATTTACGAACTCCTAGCAAGAGAAGAAGCCTTGCACACAGACTTTGTATATATACCAAGTTTGTTCCTTTGAATAAGTACATGTTTCTATAAAGCAAAACGCATACAGCAGAGACACTAGAATAGTTTCAACCACCAATAGACCAACTCAAATTAATATTAAAGACATTTGAAAAACTTACCGTGATGGGCAGCACCAACGACGATGACAGTGAAGGCGACGGCAGCAACGATTACGATAGTGAGAACAACAGCAACAAAGGCAGCACCAAAAACGAAGGCAGCGAAGCAGCGACGACGGAGGCGACAAAAATAAAACGAATGACTCATGGCGGCGACGAAGCAATAGTGGTGGCGGCACAGACAAAGCAACAACGCGAAGAAGCAAGGAGAAAGAAGAAGAAGCAAAAGCAGCGCGAGAAAAATGAAATGAGAGCTGAATATTTTCAACTTAATAAATGATACTACCTCGGTTATCTAAAACAGCCGAAGCAATAGAGAACTATATGCCTCGGTCAAGAAAGAAACCGAAGCCGAACTAGGTTTTGACACCACGTCTAAAGAAACCGAGGTTGTAACTCTGGGACAAAAAGAATTGAAGCTTCAAACGGTCTTCAAAAAGTGATACGTGTTGGTTGGTACCAGACAGAGTGTAACACAGCGGAATAATACTAGAGTAGCAGAAAGCGTGTTCGGTGACCTTTTTTAAAATAAATTGGTCCATTTTTAGAAAATCAATTTTCTTTCAGAAAATTTATCGAACAGTTGATATGCATAAAAGATAAAGAGTGTAGGGAATAGAAAATCACACGAGTAATTTTTATACTGGTTCGATTCAACAGAATCTACGTCCAGTCGTTAATCACTATAAAAAGTGATTAACAATTCCACTAAAAAGATGTTTCACAAATTACAACAAATAGTGAATAAAGCAGATAAATAAATCTTCCTTCGACGAACGAACCGGAAGAAGAACACTCTGCCAACTCGAAGAGAACGCTCTGACTATCGACAAACGAAATGCGAGCTTCTCCTATTCACGAGACCAGGCAGAGCACCTTGCTAACTCGAAGAGAGCTTGCTGCGACTATCGACACACGACATGCGAGCCTCTCCTGTTCACGAGACCAAGCAAGGGAACTTGAACTATAGCTTCTGAGAACTTCCTCTGACAAACACTATTCTGCAAGAGCTTCTGTTCAACAACGTTACATTGATCTTCACATAAACCCAATATATAGCTAGCTGTTCTAAATATCTAAGGTTAAGTCTCAACTACCACTAATAATCGATTATTGTAAGTGATAATCGATTATTCAAGTCCGTTACAGGTTTTCAAAAATGTGACAATCGATTATATGAGGGGATAATCGATTATTCCTGGATGACTTGTGATAATCGATTATTGCCATTCCATAATCGATTATGGCAGTTAAAAATTCAAGTTTTACAAAGTTTACAAGACTTTCCTACTATATTTAATTTCTACAAATTGCTTTTAAATAATTCTAATATCTTCTTCAACTAAAACTTCTTGCAGCATCATCAAAACAATTTTCTTCAAGATTTACCAATACTCCTTATTGGTAACAATCTCCCCCTTTTTGATGATGATCAAAAAATTCAATTTTAAAAGCAATTTTGGCTTACGTGCAAAACATACAAGCTAACATACAACAACAGAGTTAGCAATACCTGTATTAATGTATACTTAACCCCTTATATTATTCTTCTCCCCCTTTTTGATCATAAGCAAAAAGATTTGATGTAAAAAAATCCCCCTAAATACGATCTCCCCCTCAATTAAACAAAGTATGCATATAATCAAGAGATCATTTTATTTATGAAAATAAGGATTACATTATAAGAAGAAACATAAAAGATAGAATTATAACATAGATGAAATAGCAAGCAAACAACAAAACATGCTAACATAGAACCTATATCTAAAACTCATGACTAGGAGATCTTTCTGGAGGTTGAAGGTTCAGATGATTCTCGATGTTAGATAGGCGAACATCAAGATCAAGAAATTGATCAACCATGTACTCATCAATAGATTGTTGCCACTCATAAATCTCCTCAAAATGTGTTCTTTATGCTAGACTCATATCCTCTAATTGCTTAGATAATCTAGCAAAATGTTCTTCCATGGAGAGTGAGGAGGATGAGGGCATGGTAGATGGACCAGCATCAAAAGGAGTAGCAGCACCAACTGGTTCTGCCATATGAGTATCGATGTCATCATCTTCATCTTCATCAGGATGGTCATCATCTTTGTGAATGAGAACTCGTCCTCTAGTAATGAATCCCATCTGACAAAAGGTAGTATCTCCAATTTCCGAGCCAACAGCTTGAATGGCTTGGACAAGTTCTCCTTCAACATTTACACCTTTGTATTCCAAAATCCTAGAAATAAGAAGAGCATAGGGAAATTGATAAGAATGGGATTTATTAGCTTTTACCATTGTGTCAGCAATGAGAGCGGGCCAATCGATGTGTATGTGATTTAGGATCCCATATAGAAGAAGTAGATCCTGCTCAAAGCATTGAGCATGATTGGTTGCTCTAGGACATAGTATCCAGACAATCAAGTAGTGAATCATCCTTTCTTCAACCTTGAAACCTCCAACAAGCAATTGCCTTCGATTAGTCTGTTGTTCAGGGTGACGCAAGAAGGATTGGAAAGTTATCACCTATTGAAATCTTGAAGTCCTAGATGAACTTTTACAGCATCATCCCAGATGGTAAGTTGAGCAACGTTGGTCCACACATCATCATCTAAAATTATGCGGACACCCTTTACTTTAGTGGATATAATCCCATCTCGATATCTCAAGTTGAAGTAGAAAACTCTTATGAGATCGGGATAAATGCAACCTTTTTGCTCGACCAGATTCGTGAGTCCTTGAACAGAAAAAAGATCTGAAAATTGAAATCCATAGAAACGGAAAAAATCAAGGCGAATATACTTTACCGCCATGATTCTTCTTTCTTGCCAAGAATTAACATAGTCCGCATGTTTTCCTTGATCTGAAATCCACCCATCAATGGTTGCAGGACGTGGTTGAGAGGAAGAGGATGCTCCAGCAACTCTGCGGCGATGTCTTCTTGAATCCGCCATTGAGAAAGTTTGAGGTAGTGAGATTTTGAGAAAGTGAATAAAAATGGAGAGCTTTTGAGCTCAAGATTTGATTTCAGTAGTTTCTGGGTGCAAAGAAGTGTCTAATAATCGATTATAGGAGGCTATTTATAAGAAGAATGGAAAAACTAGTCGTTTATGACCGTTTATAGTCGTTATGGGATGCTCTAACGACTTTATTTTTGAAACTGTCAGCGTGATAATCGATTATGGCTGATGATAATCGATTATTCGTTCAAAAGTTCCCAGATTTGAGTTTTAAGTTTGAATAATCGATTATTGCCTTGTGATAATCGATTATGAAGCGTAAATTTTACGAAAATGTGAAATTTTTTATAAGCGTTGATTCTAAGACATGTCTAATACTCCTAACTCTCTTCTAAGCTCAAAAAATCTATCCTTAGGTAGCGCCTTGGTGAAAATATCAACTAATTGATGTAAGGTATCAACATATTCAATTTGACAATCCCCCTTTTGAATATGGTGTCTCAAGAAATGATGTCTAATCTCAATGTGCTTAGTCCTTAAGTGCATTATGGGATTCTTAGTTAAATTTATAGCACTAGTATTATCACATTTTAAAGGAATATTATCAAGGAAGATATCAAAGTCTTCCAGTTGCTGTTTCATCCACAAAATTTGGGCACAACAATTTCCAGCAGCAATATATTCAGCTTTAGTGGTAGACAAGGCTACACATGCTTGTTTCTTTGAATTCTAGGATACCAAAGAACAGCCCAGAAAATGACAAGTACCACTAGTACTTTTCCTATCAATTTTACAACCACCATAGTCTGCATCAGAATAACCTATTAAACTAAGTGAAGCATCAGATGGATACCAAAGTCCAAAAGAAGTGGTTACCTTAAGGTATTTTAAGATTCTCTTGACAGCAGTCAAATGAGATTCTTTAGGATTTGCTTGGTACCTAGCACACACACATACACTTTGCATAATATCTGGTCTACTAGCAGTTAAGTACAATAAAGATCCTATCATGCCTCTAAACATAGTTTCATTTACTACTTTTCTAGATTCATCCTTATCTAAATAGCATGAAGTACCCATAGGTGTACTAGCTTCTTTACACGTATCCTCCATTCATCTGTTTTATCTGTAGTCCTAAAAAGAAATTCAGCTCACCCATCATAGACATCTCAAACTCACCTTGCATTATTTTTGCAAATTCTTCACATAAGGAGTCATTAGTTGACCCAAAGATAATATCATCTACATAAACTTGTACAATCAAGATGTATTTTCCTACTTTCTTTATAAATAAGGTTGAATCAACCTTACCTCTAGAAAAATTATTATCAAGTAAGAAGGTACTAAGTCTTTCATACCAAGACCTAGGTGCCTATTTAAGACCATACAAGGCCTTTTTCAACTTATAAACATGATCAGGAAATTTGAAATCCTCAAAACCAGGAGGTTGACTAACATATACCTCTTCTTTTATGAAACCATTTAAAAACACACTTTTCACATCCATTTGATACAATTTAAATTTCATCAGAGATGCATATGCAAGCAACAATCTAATTGCTTCTAACCTGGCCACTGGTGCATATGTTTCATCATAGTCTATACCTTCCTCTTGACAGTAGCCCTTTGCAACTAGCCTTGCTTTGTTCTTTGTGATGTTTTCATCCTCATCAAGCTTGTTCCTGAATACCCATTTGGTTCCTATGACATGATAATTATCTTGCTTTGGAATAAGTTCCCAGACTTCATTCCTTTCAAATTGGTTTAGCTCTTCTTGCATAGCAACGCACCACTTATCATCTTGAAGAGCTTCCTTTATATTCTTGGGTTCTATCTGAGACAGAAAAGCTACAGTTAGACAAAAATTATTAAGATTATGTCTAGTAGTTACTCCTTTTGAAATGTCTCCAATGATGTTGTCCAAGGAGAGTCCTCTTGGTTGTTGATAGCTTTTAGAATCAACAGCTTGAGGTGTTTCTTGAAGTTCTGGAGGATAGTTCTCATTTAGATACATCTCTTCAAGAGCTTCCTTCAAATAATCCTCATCACTTGCAATAGGTTTTTTTTGACTCAAGAGGGTTTTCCTCAAGGTCCAAAATCTCATCAAAGACAACATGCATTGATTCTTCAATTTTCAAAGTTCTTCTATTAAATACTCTATATGCTTTACTAGTCAAAGAATATCCTAGGAAAATTGCTTCATCAGATTTTGCATCAAATTTACCTAGATTATCTTTTCCATTATTCAAGACAAAGCATTTGCACCCAAATATTTTCAAATGAGATACATTTGGTTTTCTACCATTCAACAGTTCATATGGAGTTAATTTCAGAATTGGCCTAATAAGCATCTTGTTTAACACATAACAAGCAATACTAACTACATCAGCCCAAAAATATTTTGGCACATTAGATTCATTCATAAGGGTTCTAGCTAATTCTTCTAATGATCTATTTTTCCTTTCAACAACACCATTTTGTTGGGGAGTTCTAGGTGCAGAAAAGTTATGTGCTATGCCATATTCTTCACAAAATTTATCAAAAGATTCATTTTCAAATTCTCCACCATGATCACTTCTCAATGTTTTGATTTTCAAGTCTTTTTCATTTTGAATACGTTTTGCAAAAGATTTAAAGGCTTTGAAAGCTTCACTTTTCAAATTTAAAAAGAAGGTCCAAGTGAATCTTGTGTAATCATCAACAATTACAAGAGCATAGTAATTTCCACCAAAACTTTTAATTCTAGATGGACCAAATAAGTCCATATGCAAAAGTTCTAAAGGTTTTGATGTTGAAATCATGCTTTTGGATGAAAATGAAGATTTGGTTTGTTTACCTTTTTGACATGCAGTGCATAATTTGTCTTTCTCAAATTTCAGTTTAGGAAAACCAATCACAAGATCTTTTGAAATCAATTTATTTAAATGTTGCATATGAATATGTGCAGCTCTTTTATGCCATAGCCAAGGATTTTCTTCTTTAGCAACTAAGCGTGTTATACTATAATTAGATGCACTTTCAATATCAATCAAATAAATATTGTTATGTCTAACACCTTGCAAAGCAATATCAGCAGAATCTTTAAAGTAAACAGTGCATTTATCACTTTCAAAAGTTACCTTGAGACCTTTGTCGCATAATTGACTTATGCTTAAGAGGTTATGCTTGAGGCCTTCAACATATAGCACATCTCTTATAGTCAATGTATTTCCTCCTCCAATGTCTCCGGTACCCATGATTCTACCTTTGATGTTATCCCCATAAGTCACAAATCCTTGCTTTTTCTTCTCAAAAGAGATGAATCTTTTCTTGTCACCGGTCAAGTGTCTTGAACATCCACTGTCAAGATACCACAATGACTTCTTTGACTTAGTAGATTCCTACAAAACAAATTAGCAAGAGTTTTAGGTCCCCAATCTAATTATGGGTCCTTGGGGTTAGTTCATGCGAGTATAAATCATTTTACAACTTTAACCCATGCATATTTATCATTTGGAACACCAAAATGTTTAATGTTGCATTTGTTTCATGTGTGTCCATGCTTCATATAGTAAAAACAACAAGCATTACTTACTTTGTTTTTAACAAAAGTCCCTTTTTCAACCCAAACTCTACGAGTTCTTCTTACTTTGGACTTATTTATTTGATGCATATTTCTATTTTCAACATTGCTTCTCTTAAGGTTTGTCTTAGCATGTGAATTAGTCTTGGTTTCCTTTGCAAGTAAGTTTTCAAGTATGTCAATATCAAACATATGATTCTTACAAGACAAGCATTCAACAGGTTCAACAGTAGCATTTGAGTGAGATTTTGAGACTAAGAGATGGCAGTTACCTTTGGTTGCCACGACCTGTCCAATGATTTCAAAATTCTTACATTCAATTCATCAGTATCAAAAGTCTTACCCAACCCTGTCAAGTGGTTCACTATGTGAGTGAAACGCTTTTGGACATCAGAAATTGTTTCTCTAGGTTGCATTCTGAACATCTCATACTCCTGAATGAGAGTGTTCTTCCTTGCACGTTTCACGTCCTCTGTTCCTTCATGTGTGACTCTGAGAACTTCCCACATTTCCTGTGCTGTCTTACACACGGAAATTCTATAAAATTCATCAAGCACAACAACAGATGAAATAATATTACGAGCTTTAATATCAAACTGAGCTCGTCTATTTTCTTCATTAGTCCACTCAAAAAATGGTTTCTCTACTTCTACACCATCAACTGTATTTTTAGGAATATAAGGACCATTTTGTACAGCTTCCCAGATGCCTTTGTCAACAGACCCCATAAAAATTTCCATTCTGACTTTCTAGAACGCATAGTGGTGGTCTGTTAATAGAAGCACCCTCGGCATATATAAGGTGTTGGTTGTGACCAGCCATTTTCGCAAATTTTGAAAAACTATCAAAGCAAGCTCTGATACCAACTGTTGGTTGGTACAAGACAGAGTGTAACGCAGCGGAATAATACTAGAGTAGCAGAAAGCGTGTTCGGTCACCTTTTTTAAAATAAATTGGTTCGTTTTTAGAAAATCAATTTTCTCTCAGAAAATTTATCGAACATTTGATATGCGTAAAAGATAAAGAGTGTAGGGAATAGAAAATAACACGAGTAATTTTTATACTGGTTCGATTCAACAAAATCTACGTCCAGTCGTTAATCACTATAAAAAGTGATTAACAATTCCACTAAAAAGATGTTTCACAAATTACAACAAATAGTGAATAAAGGAGATAAATAAACCTTCCTTCGACGAACGAACCGGAAGAAGAACACTCTGCCAACTCGAAGAGAACCGCTCCGACTATCGACAAATGAAACGCAAGCTTCTCCTATTCACGAGACCAGGCAGAGCACCTTGCTAACTCGAAGAGAGCTTGCTCCGACTATCGACACACGACACGCGAGCCTCTCCTGTTCAGGAGACCAAGCAAGGGAACTTGAACTATAGCTTCTGAGAACTTCCTCTGACAAACATTATTCTGCAAGAGGTTCTGTTCAGCAACGTTACATTGATCTTCACATAAACCCAATATATAGCTAAATGTTCTGAATATCTAAGGTTAAGTCTCAACTACCACGAATAATCAATTATTGTGAGTGATAATCGATTATTCAAGTCCGTTACAGGTTTTCAAAAATGTGATAATCGATTATATAAGGGGATAATCGATTATTCCTGGATGACTTGTGATAATCGATTATTGTCATTCCATAATCGATTATGGCAGTTAAAAATGCAAGTTTTACAAAGTTTACAAGACTTTCCTACTATATTTAATTTCTACAAATTGCTTTTAAATAATTGTAATATCTTCTTCAACTAAAACTTCTTGCAGCATCATCAAAACAATTTTCTTCAAGATTTACCAATACTCCTTATTGTAACAATACGGTGCAGAGGTGGCAGAGGCTTTATGCCTCGGTTCTGAGTTAAACCGAAACAGTATGACCTTTTCATAAAGTTGTCAGTTGGCATGTCAGTGAGTTGTAGGTGTGGCAGAGGCTTTATGCCTCGGTTCTCAAAGAAACCGAAGTAGTAGCATTGGTTTTAGGCACCGGTTCTGAAAGCAGCAAGGTGGTATCTCCATTATGCTTCGGTTGATCATGAAACCGAGGCCTATAAGGTCAACTTAATTTCAAATCTGCCACCGCGTTTTGATAACCAATGGTTTTTTGTAAAGTGAGGTATATTGTGCGAGTTTAAAAGCAAATATTGTACTAGTGTGGATAGTTATTTCTCATTTGAGATTAAAAACTGGATGTAGGATCCTTGTGATCTAAACCAATATAAAATCATTTGTGCAAATTTTCTCTCTTAGTTATTTTAAAATATTGTTAAGGAATTTAAATTACAAGAGAAAATATTTAAAGGCACAATTTACGATAAGAAACCAATTCACTCCCCTCTTGATTTGTTGTTCATGTTAACCATTCTGCTGCACCGCTCTGACAATTGGTATAAAAGCTTACTTTGATAGTAGTTCAATGATGTGGAAACATCAAACCTTTGCTAAGGATACCTCTATCAATAGACCTCCATTGTATACTAGAGAAAACTATGCTTTTTGGAAAGTTAGAATGCTAATTTTTTATGGAATTTTTTTATTGTGAGATTTGGGGAACTGTCACAAATGGTTGTTTTGTTCCTACTATTTTTATTAACAATTTTTAGGAACCTAAACCTCGCGACCAATGGAATGCTGACGATAAAAGAAGATCCAAATGAAGGGCTCGTAACATAATATCATATGCTTTAACTATTGATGAGTTTTACAGGATCTCTACTTGTAAGAATTTTCAACAGATGTGGGAGATGATAAGGGTCACTCACGAAGAAACGGATGATGTCAGAAGAGCAAGAAGGAGTACTTTAATCCAAGAGTATGAGATGTTCTGAATGAAACAAGGAGAAACTATCATAGATGTCCATAAACACTTCACTTATATTGTGAATCATCTCATTGGGTTAGGTAAGTCTTTCAAAAATAATAAATTAAATATTAAAATTCTAAAATCATTGGAGAGGACTTGGCAACTAAAAATGACTGCTATAAGTGAGTCACAAAATCTCAATTCCATGTCAATGATTGCATTGTTTGGTAAATTGGGAGAGCATGAACTGAATCTCAAAAGACTGAACGAAGTAGAAGAAAAAGGAAAGAAAAAGAATCTAACATTCAAATCTGAAATTTAAAAAGGTAATAATACCAAGGAAGATGATGACTCGAAAGAAGAAGAAGAAAACATGGGTCTTATCATCAAAAGGCTGAGTAATGGGAGTCAGATAGGGAGCTCTTCCCTCCGTCAGATGGGATTCATCTTGCAAGGAAATACCTACATCCATCGTGATGATGTGGGGTACCCAAAGGATGAAGATAAAGACCAGCAGATGGATGACATCCATGATTAAGAGGGACCGTCTGCGCCACCTCCAACTAGCTCCTCTTACTCTTTAGAGAGTATGTCTTTGCAGTTGTATGATATGTCTCTTCTTCAAGCCTTTAAGGATGAAGAAGTATGCTCTCTCCTCAGGAGTCTAGACGATAGGGTCCATGTCTTAAAAGACTTAGGTAACCCTCTAGCTAATGATGACAGTGACGAGTTCTAGATGTCCTTCATGCATCCCATTTGCGTTTTATTCTCTTCCTATGTTATGTTTCATGTGTTTAATAAAAATGAATAATTTACCTTTTTTTTATTGTCTTATTTGAGTTATGGCTTATATTCGAGAGTTCTTATATTAAGGAGGGGTTATAAGATAATCATACATAGCTCTTATTTTTAATAATGATCAAAAAGGGGGAGAAATATATTTAAAGAGAACTTAATTTATTTATCTCCTATCCACTAATCCCTTTTCCTAAAGTTATGTATGCATTACATATTAGTACAAGTTACAAAAGACTTTAAATTAAAGGAGTTTTAATCATCATAAAAAAGGGGAAGATCGTTAATATAAAGATGAAGCTTAAGATTTTGGATGATGTCTCAAAGTCAAGTCTGAAATGCTCAAGTTGCAAGAAGATCTTCACGAAGACTTTTTTTTCTGTTAAAGCTTTTGTAATTCAGTAGTTTTATGTATAGGGTATGATTTATCCCTTATAACATGTATTGTGTGTTAAAAAGGTTTTCCAAAAACTAATTTTGTCTTGGAATAATCGATTACCAACTTATGATAACCGATTATCCATAATCGATTATGACTTATCATAATCGATTATAACGAGCAATTATGAGAGTTTTCAAGCATGTTTGTGACCATTATGTATACATTAAATGCATAATCGATTACTCATTTAGATAATCAATTATCACGTATTAAATAGTTGACAAGGGATTTTTGGAGGAATCCTTGAGTGAGATCTCTATATATTGGAATGAGACTCTCATTCTAAAAGACGAAATACATGAATTTTGAAAATCTTATTTGTTTTACTATGTGTTGTGATAGATGTGTTATAGGGTTTGTGTAACCCTTGTAGTTGTGGCTTTGAGAACTTGGTGTGGGCATAGAGCAAGAACTTTCACGGGAGTTGTGATTTGGTGTTGTTGTTGTTGCTGAGTTAAAGTCTGCCATCCTTTCTGAAGATTCAAAGGAGGTGATCATGCTTCGTGAAGCATTTGAAGGAGGTGTCTATCCTTTGTGGCTTTCAAAGGAAGTGAGTTTCATCTCTTGGGGTAACAAGAGAAGTGTTCTAACCTTAAAATTGTTTATTTTCTTTGTGATTGTAACAGTTTCTTGGTTTGTGACAGTGGATCATTAATTCTCATTTGAGATTAGCAACTAGACATAGAATCGTTGTGATCTTAACCAATATAAAATCATTTGTGCAAATTTTCTCTCTTCCTTACTCTCTTAGTTGATTTAAAGTATTGTTAAGGAATTTCAATTACAAGAGGAAATATTTAAAAGCATGATTTACGATAAGAAACCAATTCACTCCTCTTGGTTTGTTGTTCACACTAACCATTTCGCTACACCAGTCTACCAACCCACTAGCCTAAGAAAGTGTCATATTCATGTAAGAAATATTTTAAATCTTGCAGGGCACTAACGTCTAACCTGTATAGGCTAGACGTCATATAGACGTCCAACTAGGGTGGCAACAAATGTCTAAGACCCTAGCGCGAGCAACCTCTACAATCCATTGGATGTCTGTGTGTGCACTGACAGACGTATATAGACGTTCGGCATTACATTAACAGACGTCTTATGTTTTTTTTTTAAAAAAATATATTTATTTTTACAATAAAACCACACCTAAAAAACATAAAATTGTCCTAGAACAGTATACTATAATATATATATATATATATATATATATATATATGTGTGTGTGTGTGTGTGTGTGTTTCAACTCAACAAAGTTCTAAATAATCTAAAGCACAATCCAAAACCTAAACTATCAAAAGTTAAACCTAAAATAAATGTAATTAATGTTCAGCAACAAATAAAAGTCTTCCTAGGTCCATCCACTAGTACAATAAGGGGATATGGCATCGGTTATTTTTGCTTATAGGCATCGGTTATGCAACCGAGGCATATATGGACGAGGTAAAAAGGTGTAGGCTTTATACCTCGGTTCAAAACTAGGGTAAAATAAAAAAGGATTATGCCTCGATTCTTAGATAACCGAGGCAATAACATGTTTTTTTTTTTGTTTTTTTAGCATCGTTCTTTGTTCTCAGTATTTTTTTTCCAACTATCATCATCCTCGGTTCTGTTCTCAGTATTTTTTCAGCCTTCGGTGAACTCCAACCTCTACATAACTTCGCCCTTCCCTTCTTGAAATGGGGAGCCAGCGGCAAGAACCACCACACCAACGCAGCACATCACCACCGCTGCCTACATACTCACTTAGGCCCAAACCGAGAGCAACTTGGTCGCAGCCCAACAACACGTTCTTGCTCATTCTCGCTCAACCTCAATTCCTCTTCACAACAAGTATCAGATACACCGGAATAAACGAAGAAGCAGAACACGAACAACAATTTCCCCAAAAGAATTTTCCCAATTAAAAACCCTAACTTTCTCAAACAGAACCCTAATCCCAATCAAGGAAAACCAGAGAACAAAAGGAACCCTAAAATAAAAACACCCCTCCGATCACGCCTCTGAACCTGTCTCCGACCCCGACTACCGCCCCCACCACCTTGGATCCAAGACTGCCCGCAACCGATTCGCACTCCCCACCTGCTCCCTCAAGTCGCTAGCTCCACCACCACAACCACTTCAGGCGCCATCGTGCGAAGCTGCGAAGCGCGACATCGATTTCTGGAAAAGCTGGCCATTTGGGTTTGATCACGGAAGGCAACGGTGATCGGGAAAGGGACCCACGGGGGTGAGAGAATCCACGATTGGCGGAGGCACCACGGCCGCTGGCGCCGCGTTGCTAGGGTCTAGGACGGGGAGCGGCAGCACGGGAAAAGTGGTTCTGTGCGGGATGGTGAAGGGTTGTTTAAAGAATGAAGGGAGGAAGAAGAGAAAGAGTTTTGGTTTGGTGGTAGTAGTAGAATAGTAGTAGTAATGGAAGGGTTTGGTGCAGTAGAGGCAGCTCCTTATGCCTCGGTTCTGCTATTAACCGAGGCCCTAGCTTAAAAGGTGCCTCGTGTGTTGGAAAAGGTGCCTCGTGCACTGGAAAAGGTGCAAGTTCTTATGCCTCGGTCCTGTATCAACCGAAGCAGTATCAGATTTTTACTTTTTATGTCTCGGTTCTTTGTACACCCGAAGCATAGAACTTCATCTTAATTTCAAAACTGCCACTGCGCCTTTAAATGCTTCGGTTTTTACGAAACCGCGTCATATATGGCGAGTTAAGAAAACGTTTTTTTACTAGTGATCTTTGTGGAAGATATGATGTCCACTCCTGTCTTATCTGCTTAATTGTGTCCTCTAGTATAGGAGATGTACTCTTGAAGCATTGCAAAATGAAGAAAGATTCATTATGTTTTCATATATGTTCAAAGATGAATTTGATTTGTAATGTATTGAAGGTAAGAATTATTACAGCATTTAGATCTGTAATGACAGCTCGAATGATGGTCTTAATCCAAGATATCACATAGTAGCCACATTCACATGAATCTAGCTGCTTGTTACACTAAAATGACAAACTAAATAGTCAAGCATTTAGATCATTCAATAACATAGAAAATGAATTACAACTATAAATGACTTACAACCTTAGGATACAGGATTTGAACTAGTTGACCTCAAGATTTACCCATAACTCTATTTACAGCCTCAGCTTGTAGTGTAACCCCACTATTTTGAACTCTACTTTTATCATCTTCTACCTTTGTTTGAAAAGAAATATTGCTTATATAGTACCCACCATATGTAATGACATCTGTGTTCGGCCCACGAGATAGCCTCAATAGACTTTCAAAAACATCTGGAGTCGCATAAATCTTTTTCTTAAACCATTGTAAGAAGGTTTTGACATGTTCATTAAGATGCCATTTTTCACTCATTCTTGGGTGTGATGCCTTTATTTCATTAACATGTTGAGAAATGTAAGCAATCACATCAACAATGTTGTTTAAGATGTACAAATGAGCTTGATCAACTTCTTTTCTACTAACACTTTCAATTCTCACACCTCGAACACCCTTACCTTCACATTTTTCTTCATGTCTGCTCTTAGGAAGACCGACTACTTCACAACTTGGCATATAACTTGAACAAAATTTAATGGCTTTTTCTACAACGTACCGCTCTATGATTGAAGCTTCTAGTCGATACAAAAAAATTGTTTTTCTTTTTTGTAGAAAGAGTGTGATAGGCTGGGGGCAGATAGGTGCATCTTCCAATTGTCTGTGGATGTAACTCAGAACGGATTCCCATTTCAGCCAAATCTTGTTGTGCTTTTATTCTGTCTTTGGTCTTCCCTTTCACGTTTAATAAAGTTTTGATGACACTATCACAAACATTTTTTTCAACGTGCATCACATCTATACAATGTCTAACATCAACTTTACACTAGTATGGAAGATTAAAAAATATTGATCGTTTCTTCCAAATATTTTTTGTAAAGGTACTTTTATGATGTTTTCCGAAGACAATGTCAATGTTTTTGACTTCGTTGTACACTTCTTCACCATTGCGGGGTCTGGACACAACCTCATCCACAGTACTTCCATTAAATATTTTTTTCAATCTACGGTAAGGGTGATTACGAGGAAGGAATTTTCAATGTCTTGTATATAATGTTTTTTGACCATGCTTCAATTGAAGGTAACTGGTGTTTTCTTTACAAATGGGACATGCAAAATGACTATTAACACTGTAACCGCTGAAGTTTCCATATGCTGGGAAATGATTTATAGTGCTAAAATATCATTGCACGGAAACGAAAACTTTCTTGAACATCTGAATCGAATACTTTGACCCCTTCTTCCCACAACATTTTTAAATCATCAATTAACGGTTTCAAGTAAACATCAATGCATTTCTAGGTTGTCTAGGACCCGATATCATAATGGACAACATCACATATTTTCTCTTCACAAAAAAGGAGAAAGATTGTATATCATCAACATAAGTGGCCATGAACCGTGTTTGCTACTTAAGTCCCATAAGGATTCATACCATCAGTTGCAAGTGCAAGTCTTAAGTTTCTTGGATCTGCACCAACTTCTAGAAATGTTTCATCAATCTTCTTCCATTGTGGTGAATCAGTTGGGTGTTGAAGAAGATTATCGCACTTTCTTCCGGCAACGTGCCATTTAAGGTTCTTTGTATCTTCTTTAATAGAGAACATACGTTTCAACCTAGGTATTATAGGCAAATACCACATCACCTTTGCAGGTGCACCATCATCACCTTCATCACCATTGTTTCTGTCATCTTTCTTTTTAAAACGGGATAAACCACATGTTGGACAATACTTTAGCGAAGCAAACTCCTTTGCGTACAAAACACAATCATTAGAACAAGCATGTATCTTTTGATATTCGAGACCCATTGGGCATAAAATTTTCTTTCCCTCGTAATGACGAATAGGCAGAGTATTATTTTCTGGAAGCATCTCCTTCAACAACTCTGTGAAACTTTTATTGATCCATCCATTCCTGGCTTTTAAACTAAACAACTTCAAAGTTGCAGACATACGTGTAAAGTTGAAGCATCTTGGGAACAACGGTTGCTCTGAATCATGTATAAGAGAATCATATTAATTAGCTCTTCCAAAATTATCTTCACCAACATCACGTATCATGTCCTCTAACTGATCACTTAATCATTCTTCCACATAATCTGTTCCTCATGACGTGGTAGGCTGGTTCAGTACTTCTCCATGCCAAGTCCAAATGGTATAAGTTCTCATTATGCCGAACATGAATAGATGGTCACACATATTGCCTAAGTCTTGGAGTGTTTGATTAAGACAACGAACACAAGGAAAAAATATGTCTCGTTCACAGACTATGCATTTTGTTCAACATATTGCAAGAACTCCGAAACACCCTTCTCATATTCATCACTGATGCGACGTTCATTCATACAACACAAATAATCTGAACCGAAATTTTATCAATCTTATCTATAAACTCCAACGTACATGTTATAGCAAGTTATGAAAAATAATTTTCCCAAACTGTCCAATCGGACAATTAAAAATTTAATACAAATGATTAAAAGATTAATCGTTTGTGTAAAATTTCAAACGGAAACTAAGTTTTACTCAATTTGATATTAATAATCTAGCATACCAATCATAATAACACAACAAAACTTTATCACATGCATATTCAAAAGCCAATAACATGCATACACAAAAGCTAATAACATGCATACACAAAAGTCAATAACATGTATATATCCAAAAGCCAACAACATGCAAATCCAAAAGCCAATAACATGCATATCCAAATGCCAAAAACATGCATACCGAAAAGCCAATAACATGCATAAACAAAAACTTTTAAACAAGAATGCTAACCTTGTTAACAAATTAAAAACTTAGTGGAGGGAAATGGAGGAGACCAATGCAAGAAATTACCGCCAAGAACACAAGAAATCGCCGCCCAAGGACACAAGCAAAACTGCACCAAAACACAACGAAAACGCATTTTAATCGGTTCAAATGGAAGATAATTCATCAAAGACTAATTTAATCGGAACAAAACGAAGTTTAAACAGTCCAAAAGAGAGAAAATGCACCTGGAAAATGCAACCCGAGGAGAGAAAACAAGAGGAGGAAGATCATGAACAATGTACGTAACTGCCCGCGAGTTTGTGCTGCTGTTCTAAAATGCTTATAGACGTTGGGGGCCCTACAAATCAGACGTCTACAAACATTTAAACGTCGGGGCCCCTCCAAAGCAGACGTTTAAAGCCTTTAAACATTTAAATTTGCCAGAGCCTTTAGGCGTCCGACATAAGGGGCCCCGACATCTAAGGTCCATTTAGAAATCAGGGTTGTCCACCAAACGTTTAAGAGCACTGGAACAGTCACTTTTTACCTACTTCTGCAGGCCATTTGGCGTTTGGCATAAGGGCTCAGACGTCTAATTCGTATTTAGACATCTGGGGTGGCAGGGTTGGACGTCTAAATGACGAAAAAAACTGACTTTTGAGATTCTGGCGCGACCATTTTGGCGTCCGATGGATCTGTCTGACGTCTAAAATAGACTATAGATGTCTGACCTCTCATATCAAACGTCTAATATGAATAAAAAAATCATTTTTTTTACTTTTGCGTATCTTTTTTACGTCAAATGGAGATGTCTGACCTCTAAATAGACTATAGACGTCCAACCCCCACAGATCAAATGTCTAAATACTGTCTTTAATTATAAAAATGTCACCAGTCATTTTTTATGTTGGATATTTGAGAGTCGGACGTCTACACGGTGACGTCAAAGGCCTTTTTTGCACTAATGAGTCTTTAGAAATAAGCTTTGAGATGCCCTTTCTTAAAATCTCCTTGGTAAAACAAAAAAGCAAAAGAGATGATTCTCCTATCTAATCGCTCTACCGCAAGTGAAGTAACAAGCCAAACCACCATTAACACGAGTAAAAAGATGAAAAAATTATAAAATATTAAGAATACACGTCAAAAAGCCTTCATAAAACCAAAATAACCCAACACTTGAATTAAGAAATGCCTAAGAAACTTTATTCTCACTATCATTCATCATACAATTAAAATAGAAAAAAAATGTTTATTTTTTTTTAATTATTTTATTAAAATTTTCAAAATTTAGAAAAATATTAGTTATTTTTTAATAACTTTTATGATCAATAATTAAATTATGTATTCTAGTTAAATGTAATGATAATAATTATAATAATTTTTTCACATAAAAAATGGATAGTCTGATTGTAGAATATAACAAAAAAACTAATCTTAGACATATAATTAGACAATATTAAAAGTCAGAAGTTTAGCTTTCTTAATAAAGTTACTAAATCAATATTGTTTTAGACAAAGTATTTAACTGTATGTATTATAAATTATCTCACATTCTCAATAGGATAGTAAATTAGTTTACTGACTTTATAAATATCACAATGTAAAATTAGTTTACTCTATATATTACACTTTATTCAAGTAATAAACAATATACTCTATAGATATTACACTTTATTCAAGTAATAAACAATATACTCTGTAGATATTACACTTTATGATTTACCATTCTCAATAGGATGGTAGATCTTTTCCACTCTCTTCATTTTTTGAAAGAAAAGTATATCATGTTAATCTATCTAAACAATATAGATATTACACTTTATTCAAGTAATAAACAATATAATTTTATTTGATATGAAAACTATAATATATAGTTAGAATATTACTTGCACTACCAAACATCGTACTCAATTCAGGAGAATTGTACTTTGTGTTTTATGCATCGAAATATTTAGTTGTATTTTGTAACATTAATTATTCCATAATTTTTAGCATATTCTGAGCAATTTAGTTGGATAAACTTTATAGATAGTTTTTATACTAGAAGTCAGTTATCCATATAGGTCTAAATTATCAATCCTATCAACCTTTCCTCTTTGGGTAAGAGTCAGTTGGTTGTGAATAGAATATATATTTGCACTGAACATATGAATGATCTTGTAATACTTCTCATAAATGAAACCACAATCTTGAATGTGTATTATATTTAGTGTAGCTTCTTGAATTTTGAGGTGCACATCCTCAAAGGTATTTCTTTCTATTCTAGTTTTGTAAAGTTTGCTTAGTCACATTAGCTTTTGCTTAAAACAAAAACACACGGCAAAACTAGTGCTTTATTCAAGACATTTTGTACGAAGGTTTACGGATGCCATAAAGAACCGAAACTCATGGTTAATGGAAAGGCTTATGTTAAAACACAAAGTCTAGATCAATAAAAAGAGAGAAGAAAATTTTATATTCTGATTGGTTAAAAACAAACATTCAGTGTCAACTACGAATTCATGAAATTTATTGGAATAGTTTGAAGATCAAATTAATATTACACTCAACTGATAATTACTATGAAATGTAGTATTACATTGAAAAGTTATAATATTTACAAAAGATCAATAAATGTTTCTCTTATTCTCTCTTTTCAGAGAAGCCTCCAACCATTCAACAGTGCTCAAAATATTCTCTCTTTTCAGCAACTCTCAGACACTTAACATCCTTATCTTATTCTCCTGATAAATTTCCATCTGATGTTGGAGCTGAAGATATTTGACAGATGGGAAATTACTAATGAAATGGGGGAATCCTACGTTGACATCTTTGACAGCAAAACTATCCCCATTTCTAAAAAATCCCAAATCATCATCCTGTCATTCATAAAAAAATGGCTTCTGTTAGAAATTAGAATCATTTTGAAATCAAAGATTATGCTGCACTCATTCATATATGTTAAGGTTGACATGTTTATAATCTCCATTTTCATGTATGTTTTTTGACAGAAAAATTCTGAAACAGTTCTCAATATGTGTGTGTCATTAAAAAATGCAATGTTCAGTAAACGAAATGTTTTTTAATTTGAAAAACTAAATAAAACAAAAGAATGAAAAAAGTGGAGGATCTAGTTATATATACGATACCTTTGGTATACTTCCTTGATTTGATTTTGAGATAATCTCATCACTCTTTCAAAACTTTATGTCTGCGTCTTCCTCGTCTTCATCATTTTCCATGATGATACCCATTTCTCTGAACTCTAAATATTCAGAGACAGCTAAAAGAATTACTGTTGACAATGGTTTAAACTTCGACAATAGTTTAACGGAAGAGGATTAATATTAATTTTTATAGTATATCCCGTTTCAAAAAGATTTAAAATAAGAAAAGTAATAAATGAATGCATTTGATTAATAAATAATGTCATTAATGTAATAAATTAATGCATGCGTTATAATATTTATGCAATATCATTAAATATGTTACACCAAATTAATGTATATATTAATGTAACATAAATAACCTTAATTCATTTATTTATTTATTTGTTTAAATATTAATATATGTATACATTCTATTTATTATATGATTAGTTTAAACACAAGCGCTATATGCATTTTTTAAATATTTTCAAACTTTTAAATTTTAAATATAGTAATTGGAATGATAAAATTAAATAAGCATAAAATATATATAGTTATAAATATATATTTATAAATATAACTATAGATAAATTAATTTTAGTTATAAGTAATATTTTGTAAAGAATTATTTTTTATTATAATTATTTAAATTTGAAAAAATAATTCTTAAAGTGATAAAACTGAGAAATAATTTTCTTATGAATAATTATTTAAAATTAAAAACTAATTATTAAAAAAGTAAATTTGAAAAATAAAATAGGATACCTATTTATATAATATAGTTATAGCTTAATAATGTAAAACATTAACGGTTATGTCTCTTCTCCCTCTCACTTACTCCATACACAACAACTTGTTCATATCTTTTATCTTGACTCTAATATTATCTACTTTCATACTAATTACCCAGGATGGAGCATTATGAGAGTCTGAGGTGCTCTTGTTTCCTACTCTCTCAAATGATTTTTTTTTTTGAAGAAAAGAAGAGAGAGTTAAATATAAAATGTAAAATCCTACTTTTATTTCTTATTAGTTTTGTTTTGTTATTGAAGAAAAAAAAAGTAATTCTCTCTTATCTATTTGATAGGAAAATATTACTTTCAAGTATACTATATATATATATATATATATATATATATATATATATATATATATATTAATGAACATTTTGTAAGCAATTCTTTTATGAATGTTAAATGAGAAGTTAACTCGTGTTTTTTCATCCGTTTTTAATTTTGAATTTTTTTGCTAAAAGAATTTATTTGTTTTTAAAATAGTTATATTGGTCAAGAATAAAAGAATAAATTTATTTTTTAAAAGTGATAAAAGGAAAGCTCCATATGTGAAAACAAAACAACATAAATTTAATTTATTTATCTATTTTAAAGCATGATACTAATGATCTAATTATTCAATTAGAAATTAATCTTCTAAAGATTCAAAGAATAACAAGTGAGGTATTTTATATTAATTTATTTGAAATGTGATACAAAAAACGTTCTTAAACATGAGAATATCCAATGAGTGAAAAAGATTATGAAATTAGAAAAACTTATTTAAAATGAGGTTTATATCAAATATAAATTCAAAATTATCATTTTTGTAAAGAAAAACATCCAAAAGGTTTCAATGCTAAATTATGTACTTCTGTTATATTAACATCAATAATTAAATATTTAAATTTTGAGTATATTTTTTTGACCATTCCAAAATTGTTATCAAAGATCTGCCATTGCTAATTATGATAAAAAAGAAGAAAATATCACAAAATCATATAAAACGTTAGTGAATATTACATACTACATCATTAAAAAGATATAATTCAATATATATAAATACAAGCAATAGATCACTCACAAATTTTCAATTACATCTCAATGGTTTCCAGTAATTAATTTATCACATTCGAAACCTTCTAAAAATGTTTCACCAGAGACGAATTTATAGCTCATTCTAAGTGCCTTTTGGTCCGCAAAACTCAATTGAATGGTGTTAGTCACAAAAGGACTATCACAATAATAGTGAAAGAATATCCTTTTTCTTATCAGTACTTCAAATCTTAATCTACGGGATTTAAACTATTAGTGAATGAGAGAATCTCCTTTCTTTAACAAGTTTTTTTAAATAAAATAAATTTGTATTTTTTTCCTAGTAAAAAATATTGTTAGTGAATATTGGTTGTTATTTTTACTTATTCTTAGGAGTTAGTTCACTTGTTTTTATCATGGTTGTTAATGTTAGCCTATTTAAATGACTTATTTTCTAATCAATTTATAAGCAAGAGAATAATTATTCTCTATTTTTTATAAAGTTCTTCTCACTTTTACAGTGATATTAGAGCTCACAGTAAGATAGAGAATAAAATTGTAGCTTTATTCTCTTAGTTGCAATACTAAACTTGGAAGGGAAGTGTAGTAGCACATGTCAATGACTTCTAATAATTTTGTGCAACCAGTTATTCCTCGTTTTGATAGTTAATATGATCATTGAAGTATATGTGCTGCTAATGGAGAATTTTTTGAGGTCCAAAGAATTTTGGCAAGTAATGGAATATGGCACTAGTGCAATGAAGGGAAATGGCACCGGTTCGTTTTGCTTATAGACACCGGTTCTCCAACCGAGGCATATGCAGGCGAGGCAATAAGTCTGCCCCTTTTGACCTCGGGTCTGAACCGAAGCATATTTAATTGAGATACTGCCTCGGTTGTTTCGTACCTGAAGCAGTAAAGTTTTTGTTTTTTTTTTATTTTTTTTCGCAGCACATACTGCCTCGGTTCCCTCTGAACCGAGGCATAAAGCCACCCTCTACTGCCTCGGTTCTAGCTATAACCGAAGCAGTAGACCCGAGTTTTGTTTTTTTTTTTATTCTGTCAGTCTTTCTGCATCGGGTTTTGACGTTAACTGAGGCTAAAGGGGGATATTCTACCTCGGGTATGACCTTAACCGAGGCATATTCCCTTGTTTTTTTTTTAAAATCAGGTCTGTTTCTGCTACATTCCCCAGTACAGAAACAGACCTGCATATATATTTACAGCCAAAACAGTCCAGAAAAATCCATAAACGTATATTTTGAATGAAAATTATAATAAAACATAAATACATTAAATATAATCATAAATCAACTTCTTAGAATCATAAATCAATCCAATGTAATCATAAATCAAGTTTGAAGCATAAATGAATGTAATGTACAAAGTTAAACTAATAATAATGTAGAAAAACATAAATCAACTTAGAAACATAAACTTAGAACTTACTATATCCTAATATCTACTACATACTATTATATAAATGAATTACATATTTAGCCAGTGTTTTCCTCACAAGTTGAAGTGACTTCTCTGGAATTGGAGCAGTCCTATTGAATCTCTGCATAAAACACAATGATTTCAATTAGTGTATATGAAATCTAAACTCTAGAGAAAATAAAATTAAAACCTAAATATTACCGTTTCCCATCCACTAGTGTAATGTGCACGAATAATGGTCATCATCCAAAACATGACGTAGTAACCACATTCATATGACCCCGTTTGTCTATTACACTACAATATATCATCATAATTATAAAATGTTAAATAACATCATTTGAATGGAACCAAATGTAACAAAGTATGGAGTAAAATACCAAACCTTAAGGGCAACCCATGCAAGCTTTTTAGCTATAGCAGTAGATCTCCCAGATAACATCATGTGTGTTGCAAGCGAACTATTAAAAAAAATGGCTTTAGCATACATTTATACAGCAAAGAAAGTTGAAACCTTGAGGTTCTTACCAATCTACTATATGTCTAAGAGGGCTGGGCGGAGACTTGTGCAATGAACAAAACCAGACAGCAGTGTTCTCCGGTATGGAGATCACAAGTAGCTGCCAATGACACCTGAAATTGGTAATAACTTCATTGTCATATACTGAAATTAATAAATGAAACTTTAAAGTTAACAAACTTCACTTACCCATGTATATAAGGGAGAAAATATATCTCCTTCCCCATTCCAAAGCAGGTGGTGATGTATGTTTGGATATCATCAAATTTATTTCTTTCATGAGTCATAGAGGGGTCAATGAACCCATATACATCGTTGAACCCCTTCTTGTTACTAACATCAAACATATACCTAAAATGAAGAAATAATCTGATATAAGTAACTTGATAAAAAATAATTATATAAAAAAGTTCGCATAAACTTACATCATCCACAACTGAATGAGTGTAATATTAATTTCTTCTCTCCCCGACGCAAGCTCCCTAACATCTTGATTATGCAAGTACAATGGGATCTGAGCTTCTCTTCCAAATGTAGTAGAATCCCAGCGTACATTCATCGGCACATCTGAAATGATTTTAGCAAGCTCGTCTAACGCACCAAGAGGGTCATCCTCAGATAAATGAGTCTTCTTCGGGGGAGGACTTCCCTCTTGACCTATCTGCTGTTAAATGCAAAAATGGTTATGTTATAACGTCAATTAGAAGTAAATATTAAAATTGAGAAGTATATAGTACGAGTGTTTACCGGGAGATTAGATACATCACCAACCAAATGTCTAGGCCAGGCGACAAAGGACTTAAATGCTTCTTCCACACTGAAGAACTCATCTGTAGGCACAGGAAGAACGACATCCGCTATGACAACTTCATCCACCGTGACCTTGAACTCATCTTCTGAAAGTTGTACATCATGCACTACAGTGGCTGTCTCATAAACTGTACCACGAGCCACTAGCATGGTCCCAGTATCAGAAAGAATATATAACTGACATGGACGAGTTTCATCCATGTCGTCCCCTGGGGCACCGGCAGCTGAACAACGTCCTTTACCGCTTCTACCTGTCAAATTAAATATTAGGTTATGCAAAAAGTAAATTAGTAACCAAAAATAAATAAGTTTACCTGTAGGGGGCACAACATGTTCCGCTACAGGAGATGGCGGAGGACGATTGCCATAATCCTCATAATGCTGCTGGAACTGGCGCGCAACCATTTAAGCAACTTCATCATACAACTCTGCTCGAACCTTCTGTTACCAATAAGGAGTATTGGTAAATCTTGAAGAAATTTGTTTTGA
>JAHCHA010013439.1:662802-689197 GCA_027742795.1 Vigna hirtella
TTCCGCTGCGCTATACTCTTCGAAAAATACCCCCTCCGATACCATCACCTTCTTTGTGATCTCCTGCTTCATCTCTTTTCTTATTTCCTCCTTCATCTTTTCGTATGAATATGGACACGAGGAAGACCCAAAAAACTGTTGTATGCCTATGCCAGTCCCAGCACCACGCACCCGTCCTGGGTGCTCAGGTCGTCCAATAGCTGTGGCAAGAATATCTTGACGACCTTCTTGTGTGAATTGACCTTGGGAGCTCTGCTCAACCAAGGAGTTCTGTCACATAACAAAAGTTCAAAATCATTTGAAAGATCTATGTAATATATATAACAAAATTAATGTAAAAATATAAGAAATGACATACAATTCTTTCAGATATTTCTCTGGCAGACTCGAAAGTGTAGGAGCCCGATGGTCTTATACGGGCTAACTTCCACTTCTCGTGCCGAGATGGTGGTGAAGGAGGAGGAGGAGGGTCACCACCCTCAGAAAGTGGAAGTCTACTATCTGACTTCTGCTTCATTATTTTTTCTTCAAGCTTCCTATATCCACCACGAGACAGTAGGTGTGGATTTTTATTCTGAGCGCTTATTCCCTGTGCTTTTGACCTTTTTTCCTGTGACAAAATGAAACAATTGTCATGGTAGAGAATTATGAATGATGAATTGAATGATTTTACTACACTTACTTGCCACGCCTTGGATGAACGAAGCTCTACAAACTGACGCCATGTATCTTCGTCAATTGCTGAATATTTGGAACATGGATTTTCATTACTTTTTGGTCCAAATATATATCTAGACGTCAATTTTGCCTTAAACCCTCGAAATCTTTCTGCAATCCCAGATAAACACTTATTCCTTAAGCTCTCGACGTTTGGCATATCAAATGTTATCTGCAACAAAGAAAGTAATAACCTTATATCAATACAGATTTATCAATATAATGAATATAGAATTCGGAGCAATATTGCTTAACTTACTAATAGATCTTGCCAGATGAGATTCCGATCAGCCTTAGAAACATGGTCAAAGGATGGAGTAAGTATAGAGATACGATCACGTGCTAGTACTCCAAGGTAAGACCTAAATACATCTGCATTTGGGCCAGATGCAACTCCAGTGACCACGTCAATAATGACAGGTGTCCTCTCACCTGCATTTCTTCTAAGTATAAGCTGTCGTAACCTCGTTGCTCCTCTGGTCCGTGTAGAAGTGGTTGGGACTTCATCGCTTGACGAATGAGCTGACTCAGCCATATATCTGTCACAATAAATAAGATGAAATATAAATAAAGCACTTATAAAATAACATATATTATAAAACAAAAGCCATAAATATTTACACAAACATGAAATTCATACATAATCATATGGATTGGTCATATATATATTCCCTCATTGTGATCTTCTCGTATTGCTTGTATATCATCAATTAGAGGGTCGTCATCCAAATTTATTGTCGTTTTAAATGGATGGCTGTCAGCGATATGAAGATTACTTAGATTCTCTTCTTTATCTTCAATTTGCCTTTTTCCTTGGAGAGCAACATACCAATGGTCAGACGCAGGATCTTTGACATAAAAAACCTGACTTGCTTGATATGCCATGATGAACGGTTCGTCTCTATAACCAACCTTTCGAAAATCAACAAGTGTCATACCAGATTCATCTATTTTGACACCACTCTTATTGTCTACCCACTTACATTTGAAGAGTGCAACGGAAAACTTAGTGTAATCAACTTCAAATATCTCTTCAATTCTACCATAGTATCTCATGGATCCAACTATAGGATTTTGATCTTTGGATGTGGAAAACTGTAGCGACTCAGCTTCTAGACTGACGCCACTATTTTGTACTGTGCTTTTATCATCCAAAGTCTTTGTATAGAATGTGCAATTATTAATTTCGTAGCCTGTACAACATACAACATCAAACTTCAAGCCATTTGCTAACCATAACAAAGTCTCAGAGGACCGTGATTCTTTCAAAACTTCAGATTTGAACCAGGACAAGAATGTTCTGTTATGCTCCATCAACTGCCATTTCTCTGATTGTCGTGGATATTTGTCCTTTACAACGGCTTTGTGTGCTTCCAAAAATGGGATCACTTCATCTGTGTTGTTTAATATGTACAAATGTGCTTGCATCAATTCTTCACGACTTTTCGTCACCACATTCACACCTCGGATGCTTTTACTTGTAGAATATCTACTCAACCATGATGTCCGAGGGACTCCTATCGGATTTGCTTTAGTCATATACTCAGAGCAAAACTCAATACTTTCTTCAGCAATATATCTTTCAATCATTGAACCTTCTGGACGATATTGATTTTTGACGTACCCTTTCAAAATCTTCATATAACGCTCAATAGGGTACATCCATCTTAAGTATACTGGTCCACACAACTTTATTTCTCTGACCAAATGAACAAGTAAATGCACCATGATGTCAAAAAAGGATGGAGGGAAAAACATTTCTAGTTGACATAAGATGATGATAATTTCGCTTTGAAGTTCATCTAACTTTGTAGGATCAATGACTTTACTACAAATTGACGAGAAAAATGAGCACAATCGAGTTATGGTCAGCCTAACTTTTTTGGGCAAAATTCCACGAATTGCCACTGGTAACAACTGTTGCATTAAGACGTGGCAATCGTGAGACTTCAGTCCAACAAGCTTTAAGTCCTGCATTGACACTAAGCTCTTGATATTTAAAGAGTATCCTTGTGGTACCTTCATACTCTTTAAACAAAGACAAAAACTTATTTTCTCTTGTTTGGACATTGTGTAACATGCAGGGGGCAAATAAGTACGTTTACCAATCTCTCTTGGTGCCAACTCTTCTCGGATGTTCATGTCAACCAAATCCAAACGCGCATTCACTCCATCTTTTGTTTTTCCCTGGATGTTTAGTAGTGTACCAATCAAGCTATCACAAACATTTTTCTCAACATGCATGACATCTATGCAATGTCTAACATCTAACTTTGACCAATATGGAAGATCAAAGAATATTCATTTCTTCTTCCAAGGGTTCGTTACAGAAGACTTCTTCGACGTTTTCCCAAATATATGATGTACTCTATTAACTTTCTCAGCAACTTCAAGTCCAGTAAGTGGAATGGGTGCATTGTCTTTCTCTTGTTCTCCATTGAATGCTTTCTTTAACCTTCGATATGGATGATTAGATTGTAAAAATCGCCGATGACGCATATACACTGTCTTTCTTCCGTGTTTTAATTGTTGAGCTGTAGTGTTTTCTTCACATATAGGACATGCTTTATGACCTTTCACACTGTACCCCGACAAATTACCGTAAGCTGGGAAGTCATTAATGGTGCAAAATAACATGGCATGCATCATGAAAGTTTCTGAAGCAAAGGAATCAAATATTTCAACCCCATCAACCCACAACAACTTCAAGTCTTCAACTAGTGGCCTTAGATAAACATCAATGTCATTTCCAGGCTGCTTTGGACCAGATATCAACATTGACAACATCATGTACTTTCTTTTCATGCACAATCCAGGAGATAAGTTGTAAATTATCAGTATAACGGGCCAACAACTGTGATTGGTACTTAAATTACCAAATGGATTCATTCCATCAATAGCTAAGCCAAACCTTAGATTTCTACATTCTTCACCAAATTGGGGGAATTCATGATCAATAATTTTCCATTGCTTTGAATCAGCTGGATGACGAAGCAGCCCATCAGTTGTTCTCTCATCTGCATGCCATCTTAGGTTTTTAGCGTCTTTGGGATTCGCGAACAAACGCTTAAGTCTGGCAACTAGTGGAAGGTACCAAACTACTTTCAAAGCAGAACCATTCTTTTCTGTGTGACCACCATCTTCACCGTTGTTTATTGACTTGTATCGTGATAACCCACATTTTGGACACTTTATCAAAACTTCATTCTCATTCCTATATAATATGCAATCATTCGGACATGCATGTATCCGTTTATATTTCATACCCATCGGACAAAGAATTTTTTTTGCATCATAATTACGATTGGGTAACGTATTTCCATTTGGCAACATTTCATTCAACAACGACAACAATTCTGTAAAACTTTTATCACTCCATCCATTGCTCGCCTTTAAATTCATGAGCCTTAACACCGCTGACAACCGTGTGAACTTAGTTGAACCCGCATACAGAGGAGTCTCCGCATCAGTGGACATCGTTTCATACACATGCGCTTGGGCAAAAGCTTCTGCGCCAACATCACGGATCATGTCCTCTAAGTTGTCTTCTTCGGCTTGATCTTCCATATCCATTGTGGAATCATAAACATTTTCAGTTGGAGAGACAGTTGGAAAGTCTGTTAATTCGCCGTGCCATATCCATGTTGTATAACTTCGTATGAAACCATCAAAGATAAGATGTTCCCTAATATCAGTTGTGTTCAACTTCCTCCCATTCAAACAATTGACACAGGGACATCTGAACTTGACTTCATCATCACCACTTGTACTCGCATTACGTTGCGCAAACTCTATAAATTCTTCTACCCCTCTCTCGTACTCAGTGCTGATGCGTGGTAAATTAATCCACCCTCTATCCGTACGCATGTTTACTGAAATTGTTTACACAATTTCAATAATCTTGAATGATCACTTTGATCGTGTTTGTATTCAAGGTGTGACCCTATCCCATTCAAGAAGATTCACTTTTTTTAGTTTATTAAACATATCAATTTTAAACAACATATCTTAAATTTCACGAAATTTTGCCAGCATTTCGCATTGGTCTTCAGGTTACACGAAATGAAAGTGATTATAAATCACAATCAAATATGCACCCGAAGATCAATACAAAACACAACAGTAAATTTTCATGAATTTAAGACATATATATTAAAATTGATATGTTATAATAAAGTATAAAAAGTTATTACTCTTCTTAAACTGTCCAGCCGGACAATTCAAGATTCAATACTTATAAATTATTATTACCATCTCCTTTGTATTCATTTTTAAAAAGTACATTTGTTTATAAAAATCTGGAGATAGTAAATAATTTCTGTATTGAATCTCAAGGGAATCTAAGGCTAATTAAAAACAAGAATATATCCAATCAAACAAATAATTACATATGCTACATACAACATCAAATAAAAGCAAAGGACTATTAAAATCAACACAGACAAATATCAATCAAATACTATTAAAAGCAACTATGAAATGTTTTTAATAACTATTAAAATTTTAAATTTAGTTACGAGTTAATTTAGAGTTTTTCATATTATAAATTGCATTACCCCATTTAAATAGTAAAATTCTCATATCTTTTATTCTCTTGATAATGTGCATTTTCGTTCCAACCTCTTAAATTAACTTGTTACTTCTTTACCTAATTTTCTTAACCACTTACCACTCTCAGAGTATTTTTTTTTATTTAATTATAATTAGAAGTAATTAGAATGACTCATATAAGTGAATTGGTAAATCTAACTTTAAGACTTAAAAGTATTTTTTTTCCTTATATGTTATTTAATTTATTTTTTAAAATTGTACAGAGTAAGTCCCATTTTGTTTCATTTTTTGTGAATTATGTGATAGTTGGCATGTGAGGTTCTCAAGCAATATTCCAAGTTCCACATGCGAGACACCCTAAAATGGTTGGAGAAATGGGACTCTTGATTTAAAAGGAAATGGTGAGAACAAAAAACAGAAGAATATTCAATTTTTCTCTATCCAGTTTCTCACTGTATATGATTTGCCTGCTACATTTTGTATTATTTTCCAAAACAGAAGGATATCTCATACACAAAAGAGAATAACAAAGAATACAAATTTCAAAGCTTATCATTTTTGGTAAATACAAAGGAAAGATATCATCAGCTTCCACCACCAAACAAAAAACACTTGACGTTGTTCCAATTTTGGGTCCCATTTCGTGAATCGTCAGCTTCCACCACCCAACGTACACGCCAAGAAATACTACCACCACTGTCTCGATACAATAAGAAATAAGCCAAGCATGGATTGAAAATCTGGTGCACTAATTACAGAATCACTAATTCCTTTCTTCATTCAAACAATAAAGGGGAAAATTAATTCCAATCAAGGGGAAAACATCAGGGAAAAAAACCAATATCAAACCAATATGAATAACCACAGACATACAATTCTTCATTCAAACAAATATCAATCACCACAGACAAATCAAATTGTAAAGAACTTACCGTGGCGGCAACGACAACAAAGGTAGTGGAGCGACGGTGGAGAGGCGGGAACGATGGCAGAAGCAATGCTTGGAGAGAATACTCCTACTGTTCGCGAGAGAAATAGAGCCACCCAACCTGGACAGGGCTTCGCCGGAGACAATGGAGGTGAAGGAGCGGGTGGAACTGTAGCGGCACGGCGATGGATGCACGGAGAAGATGACAAAGGCCACCCGCGACAAAAATCGAAACCGAGGTTCGCCTTGCAGCAGTTCGCTTTTGGTCTTTGGTCGGAGAGAAATCGAAACCGGTTTGCGCTGGTCGAAGAGAAAGAAGGCTGGTGGAAGAGAAACTCTCTGAAACGAAACGAGGGTGGAAGACAAAGCACTGTAACTGGCGTTTGTGAAAATAAAGAATAGGCTACTACCTCGGTTTCACAGAAAACCGAAGCCGTATGCGAGCTACGAAAGCGGTTTTATGCAAACCCGATGCCTAAACATCTTTAAAAAAATTCAAAATAATTGTATATGCCTCGGTTTCATTCAAACCCGAGGTCGTATCCTGTTTCCGCACCGTCTCTAAATCAACAGAGGTCGTATCGGAGACTTTTATGCTTCGGTTTCCACGTAGACCGCAGTCGTATAGACTTTAGACACCGGTTCTGCAAAGGACCGAGGCGGTATCCCGTTGTCAGTCTGACTTCCAGACAGCAGCAGAGAGTAGCAGAGTAGCACGTGAGTTGCAGAGGATATTATGCCTCGGTTTCGTTCATAACCGAGGCAGTATGGCGTATAGGCACCGGGTCTTCCAAAACCGAGGCATATTAGACGTGTTCTAAACCTGTTTTTTTACTAGTGTGGTGTGCCTAAAGTTAGTGTGATGCTCACTAATACGAAAAAAAAGAGTTGGAGACCATGAAGTTGAAAGATTTGAAAGCTAAGAACTATCTATTTTAAACCATTGATAGATCGATCATGGATACTGTAACATCCCAAAAATACAGTAAACACCATATAGTAGAGTTAATTACATTTAATGATAAACCAAATCAGTCTTAATCAAACAAGAGTGCGGTTTCGGCCGAACGGCCTTACACAGCTTCTTAACGATCATAGAACCATACTAGAGACAATTCAAGACCAAACGGTTTACAAAACTAACACCGAACGGTCATGTAAAAACATAAAGACAAAAGGCGGACGAACGACCACCTAACCAAAATAAACAACCACAAGTCGAACGTCCTATTGCTCAGTCTTCACCTCGACTTCTACTAAGTTCTCTTCCTCCAAGTATTGTTCTTCCAACGCCTCTTCCAGCAACGCGTCTCCTTCTGCTCACATCCACACGGATGATCATTGCAAGGACAAGGACGGACGTACAGATACAGGACAACACAAAGAAATACACAGGGTAAGCTTATGTAATTTAATTCAATTTATAACATACATTTTCTTATGCAAGCACATTCCAATACATCCCAATAAACAATTCCATCAAAACCCTGATACTAGACTGACTGTCCGGACTGTATGAATTCTGTGTAGCTACTACGTTCGTGCACCCGGGTGATGTAGTAACTGGAATTCTCATCAGCTGCCACCCGAGGTTAGTCCGTTCTATCCAAAGTACTCCTAAGGACTAGGACCTCCTGCCGTTCCCACACATGACGTACCCCCTCTACGTGAGGACGAGTACTCACGGAACATCAGGATGAAACATCGGCCAAGCTTTGTCCACATTCATACTTTACTATAACAATATCAACCAAGAGTCGTTCCTCCCCGGAACGCTCGTTCAACTTCCTCATTTCATTCATATCACATTCTCTTATTATTTCATTCATAACATTCTCGATTACATCTTTCCTTATCACTATTCTCAAATTCATCTCATAAACTTTTCATCCTTTATAATCTTTCACTTTAGTGTCATTCTCTTAATCATTTCTGGGAACCTAAAAATAGCGAACGTTCAGCCCCCTAAATGACGAGGACGAACGACAAGAGCGAGGCAAAGAAACTCCCTCGTCCTAGAACAGAATACTACCAAAAGGGTTACTGAACTCTTTAGAAAGGAATCAAGTACACATACGCAATATGTGACGAACTTCTTCTACAACCTGAATCAGTTAAATGAACTGACTCTCGTGAATTCAATTCGAAACTCAAAGAATATAAAGAATTGGGGATTCTTGATCCAAGACAATAAGGTGGACCTATTAGAACGTCAAAGAACCAAACTTAGAATAATTCATATACAGAAATCTCATGTCAGTAAATGACCGAACAAGGAAAGGAAGGTTATTCTGAAATTGGACGAACGCTACTATTTATAAAATAGATTATATAATGAAACGAGTACGAGCGCTTGGTGTAAGACCGAGCACTACTTAGTACGAGCGCTAGGTGTAAGACCGAGCACTACTTAAAATTAAAATAAAAGGGTAATAAGTAAGATATTATACGAATGGTGTTTTACGAATAACTACATATACGATTACATATATATATATATATATATATATATATATATATATATGTACCGCATTTAGATTTTCAGCTAGATACTCAGATGCAACTACGCTTGACCGATCGTTCAAGCGCAACATTACGATAAGGAGGCGCTCGTCCTCATCTGGAATTCTTTCCAAATGAAAGAATCCCATATCAACTAGGTTCAACAGGAAAACCGAACGGTCGATGACCGTCCAGTAACGAACGTATTTTATCATAGTATAACCTCTTATACAGAATCATTTATTTCAAATCAGTCTTTCTTGACTTATACTTTCATAACTTCAGAACTTTATAAATTTTCTATCAAGATCAACATTCATATCTCATACTTCACATACCAAGCAGGTTTCATATATTTCATGCATCATAACTTAACTCAGCCATATATCATTTCAACTCATCAAGTAAACGAACGTTCAATTAATCAAACCATAACAATCATCATGCATCAACATCATCCAATCAACGAACGTCAACAGTTCTACAGCATACAGTTCAAATTAAATTAAATAAGCTTCCCTTACCTCTTGAAGTGAACGAACTTGCTTCAGACAAGAACTCAGTTCGCAGAAATGCGATTTCTCCTACCCACAAAGCTCAAACAACTCTTCAAACTAAAAAAATTACAGAAAACCAAGAGTGGTTCAAATAAGGTGACCGCGTGCAACCAAAACTTGGCTTGCATGCTCATATGAACGAACAGCTAGAGACGATAAGCTTACCAGTTTCAGAACGAGGAAAGGATCGGTTCAAACTGAAGCTTATACCGCCAGGAACACTTCTACGGTTTTTGAAATGTGATCGGAGGAGAAAAATGGTAAGCTTTGGTAGAGAGAAGGGAGGGTTTTTCTAGAGAGAAGAAGGAGAAATGGAAAGTCAGAGTTTTTGGAATGAAGAAGGTGCATGCAGAAGAGTGACGCGGATTCTAGAAAGTTCAGTTTTGTTTAAAAAAACGAACATCCGTTCTCCTGCTGACACCTGCATCCCACTAACTGATTTTCGGATCCTCGTTTATTGACACCTGGCGTCCGCTCAGAGGGGTTTCTAAGTGCGCTTTAATGGTTCTGAGCAGGGTTTTAGGTGTAATAAATGAGATTAGACAGGTGGGTTTGGTTGCTTAATTACGAGGTCTGACAGATACCATTCTACACAAAAAGTCTTCCGAAGATATTTGGGAGTCAATGAAGAAGAAATATCAAGGGTCTACAAAAGAGGCAACAACTCCAAGTTCTCCGTGCAATATTTGAAACAAATCAAATGAAATCAGGTGAATCAATTTAAAATTACTTATCTCGTGTGATGGCAATTGTGAATAAGATGCGCATCAATGGAGACAATTGAAAAAGGCATTGCTGTTGAAAAAAATATTTCAGTCTTTGTCACCAAATTTCAACTTTTTTGTATGTGTTATCGAAGAGTCTAAAGACATTGATGAGCTCTACTTGAAAAACTGCAAAGTTCATTGCTAGTGCATAAGCATAAGCTCAAACAACTAGATATTGAGGAGCAAGCTATGAAGGCTTCTACCAATACTCATTCCAATAGCTTTAGAGGTAGAGGTAGAGGGAGAGGACGAGGAGGAAACATAAATTCCTACAAGAATTAGAGAGATAATAGTGACAAATTTCAATACAAAGTAGAGGAGAGGTACACGACAAGTCCAAGTGCGTTATATGCCATAACTTTGGACATTACGCTTTTGAATATTATACCAATTGCCTTATCACAAGATGGAAACAAGGGAAAGTTCAACTTTTGTGGAGATAAATGAAGAAGAGACTTTGCTGATTAACAATGAATGTTGAGCCAAATATTTGGTATGTGGTTATAGGCTACAGTAATGACATGACGAGTAACAAGTCTTCTTTTTCTTATTTATATGAAAATTTTCACTCCATTGTAAGCTTTGATGATTGCTCTAGTGTGTAGGTGATGAGAATTAGGAAAGCTTTTCAAGACCCTTCGCACATATCATGATGGAGAATATTACTCTAATGCGTTTGCAATTTTTTTAAGAGCATGGAATTCAAAGGGAGTTGACAACAACATATACACCACAACAAAATGGTGTATGAGAAAGGAAAAACAATACCATTCTCAACATGGTGAGGACTATTTTGACAATAAGTAGCACCTCTAAATTTTTTTTGCTTGAAACATTCAATTGGATTCTGAATAGAAGTTCAATATTAGCAGTTAAAAATAAGGCACCAAAGGAAGCATAGAGTGATATGAGACTAGATGTTAGCCACTTTAAAATATTTGGGAGTATTGCATGTGCTCACATTTGATATCAACAAAGGAGCAAGTTGGACAATAGAGGAGATAAGTGTATTTTTTTTTATGTTAATCATATTTCAAAGGCTTATAAATTTTATAATCCAAACACTAACAAAATTGTCATAAGCCGAGATGTTGTATTTGATGAAGAGATTTTTGGAATTGTAAGGAAAATGCAGGTCAATAAGGTCAACAACTTATTTTTCCAAATCTTGATGATGAAAACCAAAAAGCACTTCACAAGATGACAAAGTGCAACCCAACAAATTTTGGCAACTACAAGAGACTTTGTGACCACCATACAATAGAAGGAGACTTGCATGGATAAGTGATTTTGAAGTGGTAGGAATTACCTAATCTGATGATCCACTTATTCACTTTGTCTTCTTTCCTAATTGTGATTTAATATCCTTTGAGGAAGCGGCAAATGAGTAAAAATGGAGACAAGCAATAGACGATGAAATCGCAGCCATACAAAAAATAATGTAGGAGTTAATAGAACTTCCAACAGGGAAAAATACAATTGGTGTTAAATAGGTGTACAAGACAAAATTGAAAGACAATGGAGAGATTGATGAGCCCAAGATGCGTTTAGTGGCGAAAGGCTACAAGTAAGAATTTGGTGTGGATTATAGATAAGTTTTTTCTCTAGTCGCTCGACATGATACAATTAGACTTGTGAATTCTTTGATGGCACAAAACTCTTGGCCTACCTTTCAGATGAATGTGAAATCAACTTTCTTACATGGAGAACTTGCAGAGCATGTAATCATTGATCAACCTCTGGGCTATATTAAGTCTGAAAATGAGCATAAGGTTTATATGTTAAATAAAGCCTCTTATGGATTAAAACAAGCTCCACGAGATTCGTATAATCAAATTGACACTTATTTTTGAAGGACAGATTTAAAAAATCCTATATGAACACACATAAGAAGGATTTTTTTTTGTCAAGATTGGTGATGGAAGGAGAATGTTAATTGTGTGTTTATACGTTGATGATTTAATCTTCATTAAAAATGATGGTGTTATGTTTGTGAATTTCAAGAAGTTTATGATTTGATATGACAAATTGAAAAATTACATTATTTTTTGGGTATTGAAGTAAAATAATCAACTACATGAACTTTTATCTCAAAAAGTATATGTGCATGAAATTTTGAACAGATTCAAAATGAAGTATTGCAATCCAATTAGCACACCTATGGAAACAGGTTTGAAGTTGGTTAAAGAATCTAAAGGTAAGAAGGTTGACAACACTATTTACAACCAAGTTATGGGAAGTCTAATGTACTTGACAATGATAAGTCTAGACATAATGAATGTTGTAAGTATTACTAGCAGATACATGGAATGTTCGAAAGAGATACATCTTCTTGAAGCAAAAAGAATTTTTTCTTACTTGAAAGGAAACATTGAATATGGCTTATTCTATCATAGGGGTGAAAAGTCATATTTGTTTAGTTTCACAGATATTGATTATGTAATTGATCTTTGTGATAGAAAAAGTACGACAAGATATGTATTCATGATGGGTTCAACAACCATTTCATTATGCTAAAAAAAGTAACCAATTGTCACTTTATCAACAATTGAGGTTGAATTAGTAATTACAATAATTGGGGCATGTCAAGCTATTTGGTTGATAAATATACTTATGGACCAACAATTGTTTATTGTGATAATATATAACTCAACCACAAAATTGTGTAAGAATAATATTTTGCATGGAAGAAGCAAGCACATTTCTATCAAGTATCATTTCCTTAGAGATCTAGTAAAAGATGAAGTTATTAATCTTGTTTACAATAGAAGTGAGGATCATAATAGAAGTGAGGATCACGTTGCAGATTTTTTTCTTTTCCATTACTCAATCAATTTTTATCATGGTTATTAATATATGCTTATTTAAACGACTTATTTCTTAATCTACTTACAAACGAAATAATTCCTCCCAATTATTCTCTATTTTAAACATCTAGACACTTCTACAGTTCTCGTCTTATGAATTTGGTGTCACGATATCATTTTACATAAACCTATAAAGAGTCACCACCTAAATCACATGCAATTTACATTACTAGTATATCATACGAGTGCTTACGTCACTTAATCTTAATTACATATATTCACACACTTGCTTGTCACCAATACAAAACCACACCATGTTATGTTGAGTTTATTGAGGATGAGATTCACTAGGGAGACACAACATCAATGAGATCTAAACCCAACCACATAAGAGATTGACATCGCTCTCAACCCAAAATCTTAAGACAATGAGTTAATGATAAGGATTCTTCCACTTTTCTAAGCAATCATATCTAATGCAAGGTGAGAAAAGAGAAACGACATGGTTGTCCCTTATCCCATGCAATCATTGAAGCAGGTTCGAAAATAGAAGGTTTTTGCTTCAGTCTTAAAACTTGCTTTTTCAGTCCATCGGTAATTACCGACAAAAAAAAGTTATTGATAAACATCGCGATCTGGTTTATCTTCATCCTCTTCCCTCCTTCCTTTTCTTCTTTTATTTTCCAATTTCATCTTCATTTTTCTATCAATCCAACATTCACGGTCTCAAGCAACATAAATGTCCATTAAAACCAAATCACCTTCTCCAATATTAACTTGCGTAGTGTGATTTTGTTTTTTTGTTTGTAGTAACGGTGACGAACCAACTACTCTATTACAACCTCGGTGGTGACAGTGAGTTACGACAGTGATGAAGAGTAGTGGTAGTGATTGCCTCGGTATGTCAATGTCGAAGAAGAAGAAAAAAAGGTGAAACCCTTATTCATGAAAGGAGAAGCAACATGTTATTAAAACTGACGAGTTAGTGGAACGCGCAAGCGCACTTGCGGTGGGCGTCAGAACGGTCTATGGTGGCCACAAACTTTGAGGAAGAAGACACATGCTTGTTGTGAAAAAGGAGATCGAAGAAGTTGATTTGCATTTCGTCTACAATAGTGTACATTTTCACACCTCATTTCAACACTTATGCACCTATTACGCTATTTTGGGCAAGAAATTTGTTGTTCATTTTAGTGACAAATTTTTATTGACAAATTTATCCATCGATAATAAACATTTTAAATTATCGACAAATTTTACAGATAAATTTAAAAATTTGTAATTACTAAAGAATTTTATCATGAAAAAATTTCTCGATACTGAATATATTTTTATACCAATTATAACTAAAACTAGTACAGAAAGTTTTCTTGTTTATTGCAAAAATGTTACCACATGCACTTTCTATGCATATTATATAAACGATGGGTATAAAAAGTATTATCATATTTATAATTATGTTTTCACATCACTTTTTATATTTGGCAAATTAACTCATAATCAAAACTATAAATTATGTTTTGTTTACTAGTGGAGACCTTGACGTTTATTGTTACTCATGCAAGTCAAATCTTAAATGTGGTAAGATTCAGTGAGCTTCTTGCACTTTGAGGTCGACATACGCGAGGCTATTTCTATTGTAGTTTCGTAAATTTTATTCAAGAAAGATGTTCTCACAATACTACTTAGAGGATCACATGTTTTTAGAATTTAAAAGGTAAGCATTGATGCTGAAATTGGTATCAACATGAGGAAAAGTTACAATGATAAACCATAAAAGTTCAAATAAAGTATATCTAATGTGGATTAACGAAATAAAAATGACAATATTTAGATAAAAAGTTGAGAGGAAAACTTTGTATTCTAATAGGTTAAAAACAAACGTTGAGTGTCATCTACCTTATAATTCATCAAATTTGTTGGTATGAATATCAAAATAATATTTCATTCAAAACTAGTTGAGTGTCATCAAACTTATAATTCATCAAATTTGTTGGTATGAATATCAAAATAATATTTCATTTAAAACTAGTCCGTATAAAAAAATTACATTTTTTTCAAACTCAACCCAGCTCAAACACGCAGTTAGCCTGATTGACTTACGGGTTACAAACCCATTTTGACCGCACTACTATATATATTAAAATATTGAATATATCACAAAATATTAATTACTGATATGCAGTTGGGAAAGATACACTGTATCTATATTAAATTATATTTTTTTAATGATCTATGGTGTAATATTAACTAAGTGTTTATATGATTTTTTGATATGTTTTATTTTATGATAATAGTTGGTATGAGAGGTAATATTACATGTTAAGATAAAAGTTGCAAAATTATGTACAAATTAAAGTAAGGCATGTATTAATACATGCCCACAGTAGTAAAAAAACAAGATTTTAACTCGCGCATTTGGCATCGGTTAAGTTGTAACCAAAGCAAAAAATAGCGCGGTGGCATTTTTGTAGTTATCACAAATGAATATGCCTTGGTTCAAAAAGAACCGATGCCTAAAACTGGTGCGGTGGCATTTTTGTAATTATCGCGCAAGGTATATGCCTCGGTTCAAAAAGAACCAATGCCTAAAACTGGTGCGGTGGCATTTTTGTAATTATCGCGCAAAGGTATATGTCTCGGTTCAAAAGGAACTGATGCCTAAAACTGGCGCGGTGACATTTTTGTAATTATTTTTTATTTTTTTGAGAGCGTTTAGGCATCGGTTCTTTATAGAACCGAGGCCGTAGACCCTTATTGCCTCGGTTAAAAAAATAACCGAGGTAATAACATGTGTTTAGGGTTAAATTTCGCAAACAGAGATAGAAGTTGCGCTGCTCCTCTCTTTTCTCCCATTTTCGTTTGTTTCCCTTCCTTCCTCTTCTCTACTCTGATGGAGGCGCGACGAAGGGCTCATCAATGGCGTGATTGAGGCGCGGCGAAGACGCGGCGGGGACGCAAGGGCGGTCATTGTCGTTCTTCTTCTCTTTGTTTTGATTCACAACGAAGGAGGAAACTTCCTTCCGTCTCCTTTTTCTAATTTTGTTTGGGTTGTTTTATGTTTAATTGATGCTTTGCAGGAGTGGTGGAGTTTGATTCTCTGCAGGTGGTGGTGGGAGCACGTCGTTCTCGTTCTTTGTTCTTCGTAGTGGAATCTTTGATGATGGTGGTGTGAGATGGAGTGGTAGGCATTGATGGATTGTAGCCAAGGACTAACAACTCATATGGCAAATGGTGAAAAAAAAAAAAAAAACCTCTACTGCCTCGGTTGGATTTGAACCGAGGCAAAATCACACACCTTTTTGCTTCGGTTCAGAACCGAGGCAAAAAGTCTACCCCTTTTTGTCTCGCCTGTATATGCCTCGGTTGTGGAACCGCTGCATATAAGCGAAAATAACCGTTGTTGTTTCCCTTTAGTGTACTAGTGCCAACAAACAACTATAGCTAGGATAGCATGTTAGGAGTGGAATTTAAACCTAACTCAACCCCACAAAACCGGCTTGCAGGGTGAGGTTTGCACCCACTTATAAACTATGAATTGGCCTTATCTCTAGTCGATGTGGGACTTCCAACACACCCCCCTCACACCGAGGTATATACATCTCGAGTGTGGGATTAGACATTTTTAATGGGTGGTTCGATAGCGGCCCGGAACAATATGCGCAGCAAACAACAAATTATCGCTATGATAGACTCTAACTTCTGATAACATGTTAGAAGTGGACTTTAATATATATATATATATATATATATATATATATTGATTTCGTGTGATATGTTTAATGATATTACAAAAATAATATAACGCCTACATTAATTTATTAATCAATGTATTACATTAATGACAAGATTTAATAATTAAATTATATATCAATTACTTTTCTTATTTTAAATACGTATTTAAAACAAAAATTATATTAGGACTTGTAAGGGAAGACGTTTAAGAGTTTTGAATAAGTCCATATAACACATGACACCACTTGTAACTCGAAACTTATATTAAAGCAATAAGTATATGGTATTTTACTTATATTAGTTAATTTATTTATTTTTATCAAATATGAGACTTTTAATTATTTGAATTTTAAACAATCTCTTCCTTAAGTTTCACTTCATTCAATTACTCATCTCTTTTTTCTTCATCTATATAAAGGGGAGATTTGTAGAGTTTTCTCATTGAAATAGTCAAACTTTAACCATTGACAAAAATATTTTTTTACTGTCGCTAATGTCCAGAGTTAGAGAAATGGCCAACAACATGCACAAAGATGAAGACGAGGAAGACGAAGATATAAAGAGTGATGAGATTATCTCAAAATCAAATCAAGGAAGTATACCAAAGGTATTGTGTATAAAACCATTTGATTAATTATATCCACACCTTTTCTATTCAGTACTATTTCACAATGTTTTTTCTCAAAAAAGGAAAAAGAAAAAGAGACTTGTAAATGGAGATTATCTTCATAAAACATGTCAAAATGAACATATATTACCCCTGGAGTGAGGATAGTCTAATCTTTGTCTTCAAATTCATTATATTCTTTTAACACAAATCTTTATTTGAATTACAGCATTACGACTTCGGACAGAAGAGACAGAAGAAGTCAGTGTGATTTGAGTTATGAATAATAAGAGAAACATTTATTGATGGTTTATAAAAATACATGTAATCTTAACTTCTCAATGTAATGCTACATTTCATAGTAATTATCATTTAAGACGAAAAAATGTTTCAGTGTTGATTTGAGTTATGAATGTAATGTCAATTGTTATTGTTTTTGTTTGTATCCCATTAAGATTACTCAATGATGCCAATATTCCAAAGAAGGTCATCTATATATATGCACTAAATATTGTGCTTTTGTGATCTTCATAGAAGTTGAAACAAAATCTTTAGTCCAAACAAAAACAAGAAAGATTTTGAAAGACAAATTCCAAACTGAAACCATCAACACCTTCTCATATCCTCGAGCAAAGAAAAAGAAAACTCAGAGGACTTTTGTCAAAAGAATTTCCATTGACCTAAGTGCTTTCAGGCCAGATCAAGTTACTTACATAGATCTAAATTCTAAGAGGTTCATCCTCTTTTGTTAATAAAATACGCGTATCCAAATGATTTTTGCACTCCTCTAGACTAATATGATACACTTTTTCAAAAATTTGCACCAAGAAGATGTTTTCCTTTATAAGGAGAACGTAATTAGTATAAAGGATTATCAAAAATATTATTAAGAATATGGAAAAAGTATGTTTTTGTGCCCGAAGAAGTTTGAGGCAAATAGGGTTTTTCCTGATCTTCTAAGCAATCCCAAGGGATATAAAACCCCAGAGAAGAAGTTATATCTACCGGCCTTCCCTCCAACCAACCAAAACAAGAAAACTAACAAGATTTGGAATCAGCCCTACACCACACCCCCTACATGAAACGCATAACCCATACTGAATTATTTATATTTTTCAACTGAATTCTTGTCATTTAATTGTTTTCATTAAGTGGGTCACGTGGTTATCTTAACCCGACCTCTTTCTTACTTGTCTCCATACATTAAAAAACATAAATTTTTGTAGTTATTACAAAATAATATGGTGGATAATATAAAATGATGGGTGACTTTTGTTGCTATCGTTGAAAACGTGTCAAATGATAAGGACAATTTATTAATTGTGGTGAAGGGGGACATCCATTGGTGAATAAGCTATACCATGAAAGTCATTGAAAAACATAACTATCTCCAATACATTTTGAATGAGCGTAATAAAGTTCATTTTTCGTTTTACATTAACCAAAATATTATTTTTATATTAGCTATAAAACTTTACATTTGTTAATACATAGACACAAGTGAACAAAATGCTGAGAAAGATAACAATTATGTTACTCAATTGAAAAAAGAAGTAAATGATTGTCTCAACTGAAAAATGTAAAAAGTTGTGATGAATGAAGGAGATGAGTGTGAATGAAGAAGATGAGGAGAAGGTGGTGGATGAAATGATGAGTGTGGTGAAAGAGGTGAGTATGAAAGGGATAAGTGTGTGTGCGTATGCATGTGCGTGTGTGTGTTTGTGTGTGTGTGTGTTTGTGTGTGTGTGTGTGTCTGTCTGTGTTTGTGTCTGTGTCTGTGTGTGTGTGTGTTCGTGTGTGTGTCTGTGTCTTTGTGTGTGTTAAATATTTGGTGAATACTAGATTTCATTCACTTACTTCTATTGCATTCACAAACATCTCAATTTCAATTTCATGTTAAAATCAATTCACATATATACTGATATCATATCCCTAGAGACTCTAAGTATGTGATAAATCATCAAAGTCCAATCGCTCGGATAATCAACAAGTGAAATAATGTATTAAGTTCAAAAGTTCTTAAGATTACTGATTAAACTACTTCCACTAGTGCAAAATTGGCTTTTAACGTCCCCCCATAGACGTCCGTCCACAAAAGCCCCAACGTATATAATTGACCGGTGGCATATTCGTAAATAAGTGAAACTTGAGACGTCCGTCCTTGGTCGAGCTGGACGTTTATAATATTATAGACGTCCGTGGGATGGGGACAAACGTCTACTAGGCTCCCCATGTCAGCCCTTAAACGTCCCTCCTGGGGCGAGACAGACGTTTATAATATTATGAACGTCCGTCTGGGGGGACGGACGTCTACTAGGCTGAACAAGTGAACGTTTCAGTCCCCATGGTCAGCCCTTAGAACGTCCGTCCTGGGGCGAGACGGACGTTTATAATATTATGAACGTCCGTCTGGGGGGGACGGACGTCTAGTAGGCTGAACAAGTGAACGTTTCAGTCCCTATGGTCAGCCCTCAGAATGTCCGTCTTGGGGCGAGACGAATGTTTATAATATTATGGACGTCCGTGGGAGGGGGGCGGACGTTCACTAGGCTGAACACTGAACGTTTCAACTCCCCATGTCAGCCACTTGAACGTCCGTCCTGGGAGGGCGCGGACGTTTATAATATTATAGACGTCCGTGGGAGGGGGACGGACGTTCACTAGGCTGAACACTGAACGTTTCAACTCCCCATGTCAGCCACTTGAACGTCCGTCCTGGGAGGGCGCAGACGTCTATAACAGTATTAATATTGTAAATGCGAACCCGCGAGCAGTTACGCTCGTCTTCCCCCCGCGAACGCTGTCTGCTCCATTGATTTTCCATGTGCGTTTTCTCTTTTTTGGACCGTTTAAATTAACTTTCAATCCGATTACATTGCTCTGTGATGAAATACCTTTGATTTGAACCGATTAAAAATCGTTTTTGGTATGTTTTTTTGCAGTCTCTTGCGTGTTCTTGGGCGGATTCTTTGACTATTTTTGGGCTACGTTTTATGCCGTTCCCTCCTAGATTTCCCTCCCTTTAACTATTTTTGGGCTACATTCTTAGGCCGTTCCGGCAGTGCACAAACAAACGTCCAACCCCCCAGCCCCTACCACTAACAATACAGCCAAGTAGACGTCAAGGGTCGAGGCGCCGGACGTCTATATGGACGTCCGGCTTGACACAATGGACGTTTATATAAACGTCCGGCCTGACATAGCGGACGTTTATATAGACATCCGACCTGACACAACGGACGTTTATATAAACGTCCGTCCTGGCACAACGGACGTCTACATAGACGTCACCCGCATAGACGTCCGTTGGAGGTCGGACGTCAAAAGGCCCACAGAACGGACGTCTATAGCCCGTTCTGCACTAGTGTTCTCTCCCTATATATAATTTTTATTATGTATTTAATTTCAATTCTAGATTGAAAAGACATTTTCCAACACCTCAAAAGTCACCATCAAGCCACAACAAACATTTGTTATGATATTGACAGATGTAGTAAATTGTGTAAGTAATAAGAATGAAAAGTCCATATATTGTTTTCCAAGGAGAGTAGTGTTGATTGGTGAAATTATGATTATTTAGTGATTTAGGGGAAAGAAGTTGAAGTAATGAAAAATTAGAAATTAGAATCAATTTCAAGGCAAAGATCATCCATTTACATGTATGTTTTTTGACAGAGAAAAGTACTCAATATGTGTGTATCACTAAAAAATTGCAATCTTCAGTGAATGAAATGTTTTTTTTTATTTGAACAACTAAATAAAACAAAACAATGAAAAAAATTTGAGGATATTGGTAAAATTGTGATTGGTAATAATCTCGTGTTTGTTTTGGAATTTGTAAGTATGTCTTCATTAATCATAAAAAAGTAGTTTAATGTTGTATTCAATAATTTATTTTATTATTTCTTCATATTAAAGGTATTTGCATAATCTTTGTATCAAAGAAGAATGTTAATATTTATGAATTTATTTACCTTGTTATTATATAGTGTTGGAAATAAATAGAATGAGATGTAAAATTACTTAATAGAAATATTTGAAAAAGGTCACAAAGAAGTGTATTTACACAATTGTTGAATTATAGGTATCTAATTTAAAATTTATTTTTAATTAATATTATTCTAACTTGTAGGACTCAATGATAGCTTCTAATCATTCTTCCTAATTGTTCTTTTATGGTTCTCTTGTGTTCCTTGTATAAGAAAGCTAATAAATTGTCCATCAAAAATATATCAAATGCGTAAATGTTTTATGGTAGTTTCTTTCCTTCCAATGTGATCAATATGATTTAATGAATATCTACTTTTTTTTGTATGTTTTTGGAAACTCGTTCAAGGTTGCGGGATGTTCCATCTGTATGTAGGAAGAAGATGCAAATAATTGCAGCTAAATTAATTTATATGTCTGACTATAGTTTAAGTTGTAATACAAAACATGTTATAATTATTTGTATTTGATTTGCAATGTTGATGTTAATTGGAGAGCTATTAGTGTGAGTATTATGTCATAAAACACACGCAAATGATTATATGTACAAACATTACTAACTCATGTAATAAGATAATAAAAAACTGACTAAATACTTATATAATTGTGAATTATAATATTGTTTAACTTCATAATGTTTTTATAGATTTTTAATGATTTATCCCCATTGAAAGATTGAAAGATAGTAGAAATTAAAACTATGTGAGCTTCATTTCTTTTGAGTGTTGCTAATAACTTGTAGAAATATCTTCGTTTTATAGTATTTTACAATCTTTTGGAGAGTATTTATAAAAGTTGTCAATGTTGTAGGTTTATGTATATACAATTTCATGTTTTAAAATTTGTTGGATAACTTAACTATATGAATTGATTTGCTTGAGAGTTGTTTGGTTTGATGATATGAATTGTCTGAGACTCGCAGTTAAATTGAATGAATAGAAAAATAATAAAACAAAAAAAAATCATTAAAAAAAAATCTAATTTACTATGACGAATTTTGCATTAGCTGTCATAGTACCTTTAAACGTATTATGATTGGCCCAGTTATACTTGTTATAATAAGTTCACTTACTATAGCAAGTGTGATAGAAGCAACTCTACTATTCAAGAATGAGCAGCTCCTCAAACCAGAAAATGGCAGCGGAGTGAAAGAAGTGACTGGTGAAGGTAGTGCACGGTAGGTGTTTGTGAAAATGTTTGGTGCGGTTTTGGAAGTGTGTATGCAGTGGTTCTAACTCAGAAAGCCTTCCAAGAGGGAAGGAAGCTAGAAAATGAGTGTGCTAAAGTGGCACAAGACCGAGAACTTGAAGAAGAAGTAGCTGGAAACAATTCAACAACAATTCACTATATCAATTCAAGTTGAATTTACAAATGATGAAGCTCTCTTTTATAGGAGAAGATGAGCTTGGAAGCGTGCAAGGAAAGCTACATAAGCTACATATTAGAAACGTGCAGGAATCTAAATGCAATGTGCAGGAGCAGCTTCCAAAGGTGGCCTTGTGTTCCATGTGGCAAATGTTGAAAATATGTGCATTTGAATAAGCTCATGACTGGATGTGTTTCATGTGGTACATATGGAAAATGTGTTTCACGGTTGGCTGCCATATGTATTCCTACTTTCTTCCTTGTCTCTCCTTTGCTTGGCAAACCTTCTAAGATGTATATTCATGGATTCTCACCTTTATTGGCAACCTACAAAACAAGGTAAAGATATTTAGTTAAAGAAGAACATGCTAAGACTTTAGAAAGAAAAGATTAAGTCCTTTATTCAACTTCCCTTTCTTGGTCTTAGAGTGAAGTTGATATTTCTTTGGATGGAAAGTCCCTAAAGGGATTGCCATCATTCCCTCCCTCTTTAAAATGATTTGTCCTCAAACCGGGAAGAAAGAAAGAAGCACAACTTTGGTTTTTATTGGCCACCAAGGTCAAAAATATATCTACAAAAAATAGCAAAAATTATTATGATTAATGAAATATATGCAAAGATAAGAAGATAAAATGAAGGCCTTTTGACAAAAATGGTATGAGAAGAAGTCTTGGCCTTTAATAAATTTTTGGATTCACTTTGTTTTGAACATTCCTCATGATAAAATGAAGAAACAAAGTGATGTTTGTGAGAAGGAGAGTCAAGGTATTTACCTTTTAAGGAAGAAGTTAACAACATGCATGCCTTTGTCTCCTTCTTATTTTCTTGAGAAGGTTGCTTGTCCAACCTATTTTCTTGTTTTCTTTCTTTTTCAATTTTTTTTTTGATTTTTATCTCATCCTCTTTCACTTGTTGAGGTGTAAGAGGAATCAATGTGATTTTATTTCCTTTATGAAGGAAAGTTATTTTGTTGGTATAGCCATCATGAGTGGAGTTATGATCATATAGCCATGGCCTACCAAGTAATATATGCCCAACATCCATTGGAACAACATCACATAAAACATTTTTGTCATAAGTGTCAATGGATATTGGTATGGTTACCTATGTGTTCACTACTATTTCTTCATCCTCTGTTATCCACTAAAGCGTATAAGGCTTGGGATGAGGAATAGTAGGTTAGGCCAATTTGTTCACCACTCTAGAACTACAACAATTGCAAGAGGAACCACTATCCACAATCAATGAACAAGTGTTTTCAAAGATTTTGCATTGTGTTCGGAATAGGTTTTCCCTTTGTGATTGTTCTAGTTCTTTGGTTTGACTTCCAAGAAGTCGTCTTACCAATAATAACTCACCTTCACAAGGTAAGGCTTCTTCCTCAGATATAGAAGTATCTGAGTCACTAGAAGAATCTTCATTTTGACTTTGATGGTCTAAGAGATAAGTAGACCATTTGTGAGGACACTCAGAAGAATAATGTCCTCTCTCTCCACACTTAAAGCATTTGGTCTCTCCACCCCTTGTTTCTTTTGAAGATTCTTTGTGAAAGGTATTTCTTTCTTGCTCTCTCTCTTTTTCTTTACCTCTCACTTTCTCTTTCTCTTTTTCTTTTTTTTGAGGCTTTTCATACCTCTTTGGACTACCCTCCCTCTTAAGATCATTCCTATACTCGGAGGTGGTAGGGTAATGCCTTTTAGTGAAAGTTTTTCTTCTAATTTGTTCTTCTACTCTCACACACAGCTGCACAAAGTCATTGAGATCTAAATAAGGTAAAAGCTCTACCTTATCTCTGATCTCATAGTTAAGACCGCTTTGGAACCTAGCTATGGTGAATCTCTCTTCCTCTTTGATTCCAGCTCTTAACATGAGTAGTTCTAACTTTTGTCTATATTCCTCAACACTCATGTTTCTTTGTTGAAGTCTATGGAGCTTATCCATGACCTCTCTGGCATAATAGGCTGGAACATGCCTCCAATGCAAGGTTGCCTTTAACTCATTCCAATATTGGATGGTATAGTCGTCATGCATCTTTTGATCTCTCATGATGGAGGTCCACCAATAGAGGGCTGCACCTTGAAAGGTTAAGGTGGCTAGGGTCACTCTCCTCCTATCATCTATGTGGTAACATTCAAAAATTTGTTCAACCTTCATCTCCCACTCAAAATATTCTTCCACATTGTCTCTGCCATAAAAGGAGGAAGGTCTAATTTGGGTTCCACATGATGTTCTCTATGATGGTGGTGTCTCCTAGGAGGGTGTTGATAATGATCATAAGGATGAAAACTATTGTGATCACTATGTTGGGAATGATCACCATTATCATGGTGTTGCCTATGAGAGTGTTACTCATTATTTTGTCCTCTCTGATTGAGAGTGAGGTTTGCAACCATCTGTCTAAGTTTATTTAACTCAGCTTTAGTTCTGTTAAGTTCCTCTCTCAATTGCATAGCTTCCTGATCATGATGAATGGTACCTTGAACACTAGAGTGACTCATACTTGTGCAGTAGAGAAAATAGTTTCGCAAGAGTTTTGAAAGGCTTCACAAGTGTTGAGTCAAAATACTTTTCAAAGATTGTTTTTTTGTTTTTGGTGAATGACTTCTAGATAGATTCTAAAGGTGAAGAAACCGAATAGCTCCCAGGAAGGAGAGGTGAGTCTCAACGGACAAGGTTAAAAGTCTTGTCCTTCCTTAGCCAGAGTTTCTCCTATTTCTTACCCAAGTTTCAATGGAGAAGTCTTTCAAAAACTTTTGGAATGCAACAATGAGATGCGCCTAAAAAACAAAAGAAGTGAATCTAAATGCAATGTGCAGGAATCGTGCAAGGAAAGCTATATAAGCTACATATTAGAAACGTGCAGGAATCTAAATGCAATGTGCAGGAGCAGCTTCCAAAGGTGGTCATGTGTTCCATGTGGCAAATGTTGAAAACATGAGCATTTGAATAAGCTCATGGCTGGATGTGTTTCATGTGGTACATGTGGAAAATGTGTTTCACGGTTAGCTGCCATAGCATTCCTACTTGCTTCCTTGTCTCTCCTTTGCTTGGCGAGAAAATTACTTATTTTTCTTAAGTATCAATGTTTAATATTGTTGGCTAGAATTGATCTTGTTAAATATGTTGAGAATTTGGTTGTTTCTCTGACTTCATAAATTTTCTTAGTTGTTGTTCTTTTGACTAGAGGGACTTCAGCTACAAAATTTTATTGCATAAAAAATTTGGTGTATGGTGTATAGGATAGAACGAAAGGTTAGCATTCGTAATTGTTCGGTCTATTTCTTGGGTCAACAATAAAACAGATTAAATGTTGGGTAAGCGCTTAAGTTATTTATATTGGCCCATAATTGAGTCAGCGCTTAGGATATTGTTATTGGACCAATGGTTTGAGCAAATAAACAATAAATTAATAACAAAATGATAACAATCAAAGATATTGATAACTAATTGCAGATTAAGGAAGTTGTTTATGAGTAACAGATCGAATTTAAAGGTAAGTTCGTTTTATTGGACCTATGCCAGTTTAGGATCCATGAAATAACTTATAAATAGAAGCTGCTAAGGTAAGAATGTTGAACTAATTCTGAGTACTCATTCTCTGAACTCTAACTCGAGTCTCTTCGACCAAACGATCTCCCTTACTTGGTTGTCAGACCTTGTATCCTAAGTCTTTTTGATATTAATTCTCTAACCTTATAAATGTGTTAGTGTGAATCCCAAACTTTTTCTGACAAGTTCAAATTCGAATTGATATTTTTTCTTCAGTGCAGATGACAAAACCCTACATTTAAACCACTCGCCCAACTGGATCCTACCACTCAGTGGGGAACATTCTCAATGAACTCCTAGTCCAAACCGAGAGGTGATAAAA
>JAHCHA010013439.1:689207-717916 GCA_027742795.1 Vigna hirtella
TCTCAATGAACTGTCACTCTCGTCCACTAGGGAACGTTCTCAATGAATTCCTAGTCCAAACCGAGAGGTGATAAAAGTTTTAATGAGTTGTCACTCTTGTCTGCTAGTGAACATTCTCAATGAACTCCTAGTCCAAATCGAGAGGTGAGGAATGGTCTCAACGAACTCTCACTCTCGTCCACTGAGCCTAGGAAACGTTCTTAATGAAGCCCTAGTCTGAAGTGAGTAATAGGTAAGTAATAAATATTTCAATTACGCTCTGATCTTCAAAACCGAGGCTATGGTCTTCATAAATAAGCTTGTTCATTTCAGCAATTTGTAGATCTTAGGCTGGCATTGTTGCAGCCAGGGCATCCTTTTCAACTCGGATATTACGACAAGTCGTGCCAAGGTTTTTACTATAGGGCATCAACTCAGTTGCTCTTTAGAGTCATAATGATTGTAGTGTGCTCTTTGTCTAGCTTCTTAAGGTCCTCTTTTGTTTTTGCAAGTTTCTCGTTCTGACCTTTAAGTTAACGAATAACCTTGTCTGCATCTCCCACTATGCGTTGGCATCAAGCAATACTTGGGCAGATTCTCTTTTGTTTCTTTTCACATTATTCCAATTCACCAGTGCCGCTCGACAAGATAACTCAAGAGCTGAGTGGGCCAGTTGGTGATCAAATATATGTTCAATTACATTTTTCTCGTCTTCGGCCAGGTTAAAGTCTATCTTATGACCTAAACAGAAGGCAAAGCTCCAAATACCACCAAGGAGCAAACGAGAAGGAGTAATTGCTTTCTTATACTTCTTACCAGCACCATCCTTCTCAAAATATTGTCCAACAGTGCACAATTCTCTTCTTATGGCAAAAGCGGTTACAGTATTGAGTCTAAATATTTATGCCTATTATAAGTCCTATAGTTAACCTTGGCTTAGGCTGAATGGTTAACTCGGACTTGGGGGGCATATGTATGGTATATAGGATAGAACGAACGGTTAACATTCGTAACTGTTCGGTCTATTCATTCAGTCAACAATCAAGTAGATTAAATGTTGGGCCACAATTGGGCCAATGATCAGGATATTGTTTTGGACCAATGGTTTTGGCAAATAAACAATAAATTAATAACAGAATGATAATGATCAAAGACATTGATAACTGATTGTAGATTAAGAAAGCTATTTATGAGTAATGGATCGAATTTAAAGGTTAATTCGTTTTATTGGACCTATGTCACTTTAGGGTCCATGAAATAACTTATAAATAGAAAGTTAAGCCGCAAAGGTAAACAGGTTAAACTAATTATGAGTATTCACTCTCTATTGAATATTATCACTATTATCACGCAAAGTCACTGACTTAAGCATCGGAGTGCCTTTTGCAGGTTATCTCCCACTTGGCTTAGACGGAAAGAATTTGAAGTAAGAGATTCAAAAATCAAAAAGTTAAGAAAGCGACAAGATAAAGGTGTGTCTCTTGACCTTACACAATTATATACAAAAACACTTGCTAACAATAATATATCATGTATAAGAAATTTTATAAGAATTTAACAGTTTCATATACGCGTATTAATAAAGTAAAAAGATGGTCGGTTTTTTCAAGCTACTCAAAACCTTTACCCCATCACGACCTACCGTGTCGCTCAATTGTTAATTGCTCAATAGTATAATATAAAATCTAAATTTAATATTTAAGTTTGAGTCGTAATAACCGACGCTTAATATTTTGATTTTACTTTTTTATTTTTATAAAGATTTTGAGTTCCTACCACCGACTCTAATATTTAGATTTACTTTTATATCATTTTTGTGTCTGTTTGACCGACAAGATTAATTTTCCAATTATGATCGACGCAAAAATGTGGAATCTATTTCTAAGAATTCTATATATACATTTTTGTCTGTTACATCCCGATCCATTGGTTCAGAACTAGTTTTGCTTGCATTACACAGATGATTGTGCCTTGCAATCTACAAAGTTTTGAATATGCAGATCTTTTAGTTCATATGATCTCTCAGACATATCTTACGGTGGAACATATACAAGGGCATGGACTTTGTTAATTTTACATCTTCACATTATAAAAGGGAGAGAGAGTGAAAGTAATGGGATACAAACAAAAACAATAACAATTAAAATTACATTCATAACTCAAAACACACTTTCAGACTTTTTCTTCTTCTTAATTACATTATAATTACAATCAAATCTGGTATTACATTGAAAAGTTAAAATCACGCGTATATTTATAAATTATCAATAAATGTTTCTCTTATTTCCCTTTAATCCTTCCCATCACATCAAACTTGTTGAAGTATTGTTTGATGACACGTATATTTACAAATTATCATTAAATGTTTCTCTTTATTCTCCTTTAATGCTTTTCAGGAGCTCTCGGCCATGTCCTATTTAATTGGCATTTCATCCTAAAGATAAAATAGCACATTCTTTAAGCAAATGGCAGCAGAGGTTCTCCTTAAGCATATAGAAACTGGCACCCAGTTTCTTTGAGCCCACTGAGACTTTCTTCAGACCATCGAGAGCTCCAAACCAACTGACAAGCCTCAGAAATCTTGTCATTTTTGGTCGTTCCTACAAACAATGCCAGCATCATTTATACAAATCTTTTATGATAACAATCATCATTTATAGAAATCGTGTTTTAAAAAACAAACTGTAAAATAGTATTCAATATATGTATCACAAAAAACAGCAATTTTCTTCAAACGAAATGTTTTTTAGTTTAATAACAAAAAATAAACTAATGAACAAAGAGTGAAAAAGATATATGAAAGCTATGAATCTTATTAATCAAAAAACTATATAATACCTTTGGTACCTCCTTAATTTGATTTTATAACTCCTAGAAAGAAGTATATGTTTGTGTTTTCATCGTCTTCATCATTATTGCCCATGGTACTGATATTTGCCCGAACTCTAAATATTAAGGGATACCTGGAAATATTGGCTTTGTCACTGATGAAATTTCGATTACTTGGTTGAGAAAACTCTTCCAATATCCACTTTATATAGATGCAGAAGAGGAGATGAGAGGTTCAGTGAGAGGATTAACTTTAATTAATGTGTTTGTAGTTTTCCTTTTGAACTGATTATATAAATAGATTTAAAATAAAAATAAAATTAAGTGATACGTATATTTAACTATTAAATACTGTATTAATGTAATATATTAATGTATGCATTGTATTATTTAATTGGTATCATTAAATATATTGCACGAAATCAATAGATGCATTAATATCTTAACCTATGTAACGTCAATATCCATAATTACGCATTCAATTACTTGCGTAATATATTAATATATGCATTAATTTAATCTATTATATGCAATTATAATATAGTAAAACTTACTGATAACATTCACAAATACTCTTTTGCTTCTATATGTCTATCTATTTATGCATGTATTTATCTACATACTTATTGTTATATTAATATATATATATATATATATATATATATTCGAAAGAAAATATATTTAATTTTTCGAATAACCATACAGAGCTCTTACCTTATACATGTAACATATATATTATCTTGTTAACCACGATTATAATAAAAAAATTAATTTAAGTTTCATGTCTTTTATACATTTAGGTATTTTTAATTGGGTTTTTATAAACTTTTTTTATACATTTCCCATTAAATTAATGCTAGGCATCATTACTACGACATAAATTTTTTATCAAACAAATTATAAAAACATGACGAATCACACCAAATTTATGACAAAAATACATTACCTATATAAATAAAAAAAAATACCCATTACGAAAAAGTTAACAAAATACATAGATGAAAAAAAATAAATGAATAAAAACTAAAACTCAATAATCAAATTCTTTATTATGTTATAATATTTATCATTAACTAAATTGTTCATAACTTTTAAAACTTATTATTACTTTTTAGAAAACTTTGTTTTGGATGTTTTATTATTAACTTTTTTTAGTATACTAGAATGAAGTTTTCTTGTAGTTTAAACTTTGTTTTGGATGTTTTAGTATTAACTTTGTTTTTGGATGTTTTAGTATTAACTTTTTTTAGTATACTAGAATGAAGTTTTCTTGTAGTTTACTGATGGAATTACAGACGAACCATGTTGTTTTATTTACTGGCAAATCTAAGGCTATCAATAAGTTCCTTGTTCAAATGAGTTCAAAATTTGGGTGTTCCCTACCCGAAATTCCATTTCAGTGCATTCTTCCCCTTTGCTCCGTGCTCTTGTCATTTGTCCTTACTTTCGCCGTTGTGGTCCAACCATCCAATTTGTATGTGTCATTGTTCGTTCGTCCTCGGCGGAGGCCTAATTTGTTGATGCCACCATCGGAGGGCGTTGTCGTGAGATAATTGGGTGTCTCTTGTGTTAGGGGTTCTTGTACGAGGGTTCGTGGTTCGTGGATGTTGGCATGAGGAGGCCATTGTCGTGACGTGCGGCTCCCTAGTACGTGGAGCGAGGGCGAGGGTTTGTGCAGTGCTAGGCTTATACGATCTTGGTGGAGGTTTTGTGGTTGTCCTGCATCAAAATTAAGTCATATTCTTTTGTGTAAAGTAGGACGTTAGTGTTATTTACTTGTAGTATTTTGCAATCAAATATTAATCGAATGTGATGTATTTCTTAATTCTTAGATTACTTTTGCTAATTAAAGAACTGAGGTTAACGCAAGATGAATCAAAACTTGGTTTAACTATTGCTTGTTGTCTTGTAATGGAAAGGGTTTTTGGGTTGAGGTATAATTGTATTGAGTTTTATTATAGTTGGAGTATTTTCACTAAGCCTGATAATGAGAATAATTACGTTGATGTGTGTTGACCTTAATTTCCTTAGTTTAGAGCGTTAAGAGGCGTGTTTTAACCATTGGAGTGGGTGGTATTAGGGCGAATTTTGGATACAGTGTAAGAAATTCACTGACCCTGTGTGGTAGAGGTGAGCTAAGTGTGTCTTATTACTAGTTGGTGGGTAATTTGAGTCATGTAATGGGAAGGGTTTTAGTGCAGAATCTTTGGTTTCATGTAGGACCTAGTCCAGTGTCTATAATAGGTTTGTGTAGCTCTCGGGGTGTAAAAGTGTTGTCTAAAGGAGGAACTATGAGTGAGATAGAGTTAGGTACACTATTTTGAGGGTGCACCGTGAATTTGGTGAAGGTTTGAGGTTAGATTACAACAACTAGTAAGGGGCTCTATAGTAGTAAAAAATTAGTTCAATTTAAGGGAAAGTTAGAAAGGTAAATCAATTATGTTATGGGACCACTATATCAATTGTCCTTTGAAAAATATAGTTCAAAGCTTCTCTAATGTATTATTCCTATAAATCTTAACAAGTACCATGTTGTTGGAACTTTGATTCACCACTTAAGAGTTAAGGACTTTGTCTTTATTTGGAGTATTATAAGAAGTTTCTAGTAAGAAGAAGTTAACTAGGCAAAGGCAACTGTAACTTGATAATCCTAATGAAATTAAACTAAAACATAACCTAGTCTTATAATGGTGTCTTTTTTTTATATATTCTTTGATAATGTAGTATTTACACATTCTTGAAAGTAATTGTAAAACTCATTAGGAGTTGTACAACTCATTTTCTAGATGAACCTCTAATCACCTTCATGTGATTTAAAATTTTCATCCTTTAGCTTGTCACAGAATATGATCGAAGTTCTCAACTACCGTGGATGGATGTAAGATTGTTATTATAGCAGTAGAACAGGTTTTAAGAAAACTTTTATCGAAGGAGTTGAAAAATTTGTTCAGACGGCTCGACAATATAAATATTATGCTCTTGATAGAGGGATTAGATGCTCATGCATCAAGTGTGAATGTAAAAGAATTTTGAAAGATGAAGTGATAAAAGCTCACCTATACTAAAAAGGGTTCATGCCAAATTGCAAGATTTGGAATGGTAAAGAAATTTCCTCTACCTCAAATTGCAAGATTTGGAATGGTAAAGAAATTTCCTCTACCTTAACTACTAGTGAAAATTAGCAGCCATCAAGTTCTAACACTTTTGTACAGATCTTTGAAATGGATCAATTTATGCATTTGAAAGAGATGGTCAATAATGCTCTTAGTCGACATGTTGAACAATAACAAGTCGTTTAGAAGATTCTCCGAATGAAGGCACTCAAGGTTTTACATTTATTGGCAGAAGCACATGAGTCTGTATTTGAAGGGTCAACAAAGTTAAAAATGTCTGTGTGCATGTAATGCCCCAAATTTTAGGGTGTCACGGGTTACTAAAAAATCACTAAATTTCAAAACTTTATCATAGCACGAAAATGTATTTTTTCAAAAACCATAAAATTTAAACATGCATAATTTATTCAAGTTCCAAAATCCTTATCCAATTACATTATTCATAATAAATGAAAATAACGAATGAAATATGGAACTTTAATTACATTATCTCAAAGTTCAAACACAATAACTTTAAAAGAGAATCTCAAGTATATCACTCATCATCTCTCGAATCTATCATGTTTCAGTAACATCTGTAATATCATTTTCTCACTTATAACACATTATACGGTCATTGTCAATAAAATCATTGACAACACACAAACACAAATAAGTATGGGGTAAGCTACCATTAAAACAATCATAATTACAATATATAAACACACTAATTATATCAATCATAAAAAACCACCCCATACATAGTAGTAATAACAATATAATTCCTAATACGCTAACATAAACAATTCAATCATAATGAATTATTCGATCCTTGCTTCCAAATCTCAGATCATTGATCCTTGATCCTCGATCTTTGATCCTCGATCCTCAATCCCTAAACCTTAATGTCATCACTAACATCTCACACATAGACCCTTGGTCTATCCACTCATTGGCACCTATGCTAACTACTTTCTATAACTATTATAGTAACACTACTATCAACATAGCATCACCTGGAGCATCTTCAATACCATGATCATCATCATAGATACCACTACAAAAAAGAAGGGCATTACCGAAGGCCACAAGCCCTCGGAAACAGCCCAAAACCATCGGTAGAAGGCATTTACAGACGGCTTATCGACGGCCAAAAAGCCCTCGGTAATTCCTTTGTCGCTAACATTTACCGAGGGCTTTCGCCCTTCGGTAATTTCCGAAGGGCAGAAGCCTTCGGTAAATACCGAAGGGCAGAACCCTTCGGTAATTACCGAAGGGCAGAAACCTTCGGTAATTTCCGAAGGGCAGAAGCCTTCGGTAATTTCCGAAGGGCAGAACCCTTCGGTAATTTCCGAATGGCAGAAGCCTTCGGTAATTACCGAAGGGCAAAAGCCTTCGGTAATCAGCGAACGTGGGTATTTACCGAAGGGCAAAAGCCTTCGGTAAGTTTGAGGGAGATGTCAAAGACATTTGTATTTATTATGAAATCAACAACAGACCTGCATAGCAATTTTCATACACAAACAGACCTGCATAAGAATTTTCAAGCACATACAGACCTGCATAATGTGCATCTCAAAGATGCAATCATTGATCAATAATATCCATAGAACATCCATACAAATGGTTGAACATGTATTTATAGTTAAAACATAAAACAATGTGGAATAATGATGTTTTAACATCCAAAGTCATCCAGTTGATCTAACATCGAAATGATCTAAACTCCAAATGTTCTAATATCGAAATGTTTGTATAACAAGTAATAACAAAATGAAACTAATAATGTACATAATTATCATCAGAATGATCTTCATCATCCTGCTCCTCTATTGATGGCTGGACTGGTGTGGATTGGACTGATGAAGGTTGGATTGATGTGTGCTGCTGAGAGGCAGCGGGTGACAAGGAGGGTCGTGGCTGGGTCGGAGGGATATTGAATTCATCCTGTGAAGTTTGAGGCAACACTCTCATGACCAGGGCCTTAAAGTTTGTAAACTGTGCTCTTAGATCAGTGATTTCCTGGTCACGTTGCGTGAGTGCCTGCGTGAGGCGGAGAACGACCTCGTCAGGAGCAGTGGTGGAAGAAGGAGGTTGGTGCTTCAGAGTACCTCCTCTTGACGTTGTATAGTTTGAAGCAAGTTGTCCTGCACCGTACACTCGTCCCTTTTTCTTGCCACCAACGATGTCGACCCAGCATTGTGTCCTACGGATGTCGTCTTCTGCATTACTGCCATCATCCGGTGTAGGAGCTGACTCATGTTCAGATCTAACCTGTGAAAGTCTCGTAGAAAATTCTTCCTGTTGAAACATTAAAAGCAATGTTAGGGAATGATAGAATAACATAAATGAAAAATTAGTAATAGTAATAGTGTTATTTCATACATGAGTCTTCCGAGATCTTTCATCAACGAATTGATTAGTGCCCTTCCTTACATGAGTCTGTGCAAAGACCTCATCAACATGGACCGCCCATCCCAGAGCTTGTGCCTGTAACATAATTTACAATTAGAAGTGTACATATAAAATAGAAAATACATAACTTATATATATGAAAGAAAAAGTTATGTAATGAAATTTTACCATACGAATGGCATGCTCATGAATGGTTATCGACCCACCAGTATGCAGGGTGCCACCCTTTTCAGATGCTCTGTTTCTTTGGGCCTTGGCACATTTATTGCGAAACTCTACTGTATTCCAATGAGCCAGTAAAGAGTTCCAAATTTGTTCGCCCAGCCAGTAAGGGCGCTCTCCTGCATTGCGGGCATCACTGAACATCTTTGACAGCCGATGAGATGCTTTCATGTGGAAATTTCTGTGTATCTGTGTTTCATGTTCAGGTTTCCACTGCACCTTCATCTGTAACATTAAACAGAACAAACATTGATTAATGAATATACTAAAATAAGAGGGACAATTAGTTTAATAGATTGTTCACCTGAAAGTGCTCCCAGAATGGCTTTCTATCGTCATCAGGTATAACTCCCCAAGTAGGCCATAGACTTAAAAACTGTTGCTTAATTGAACATGTGATGGCCTGGGAAGCAACCCTAGATGGAATAAACCTACATAGTAAAAGTCATTTCAATTACAGTAAGGTATAAAGATCAAATTATATGAAGAGATTAAAATCTTACCCTTTACCATACGGCTCAATCCATGGTCGATCATGGAGGGGCGGGTCAAGACCTTCACCATCACCACTTGAATCTGGATCAGCAGATGGTGTGACAGTCTCAGAAGGCGGTATAGAAGATTAGGAAGGTATAGAAGTAGGGTCAAGGATAGGAGTGGGAGTAATAACCACAGGGGAGGAGTAGGGGTAATAACCACAGGGGGAGGAGTGGGGGTTATAATCGTAGGAGGAGGAAGAGGGTCTGCTGCAGGGGTAGTAGAAGGGTGTGCTGCAGGAGTAGGAGAAGGGTGTACTGCATGGGTAACCGGCTGTATTGTAGGGGTAGGATGAGGGCCCACAGATGATGTACTGGGGGCAACAATGGTAGGTAGTCTAGCAGGCACCCTAAGTACATACTTTGGTGCCTGCCGTTGCCTCTTTTTAGGCCTTGCTACCCCCTTTCCTTTATCAGGACGTTCTGAACCTGGTCCTATCATTACTGCATTCAAATGGTTACAAATAAAGGGAAAAAAAAGAAATCAATAATGAAGGATCAATGGTTTTTAAAGTCAATGTAAAAATAATTGCATACAACTTTTAAGATAGTATTTTAGATAACTTTATTGATCTGATAGTTCAATTTTCTACAATAGATGTCCATCATTCAATCGTCGTCATCATGATCTTCATCTTCATCTTCATCTTCTTCTTCTTCATCATCGTCATTATCATCATCATCTTCTTCTTCTTCTTCGTCGTCATCATCATCATCATTATCATCATCATCTTCTTCTTCTTCTTCTTCTTCTTCTTCTTCTTGAGCGTCGGAGTGCCTTCGCAGGTACCCGCTCCATTCTCCCTAAAGAATTCTGGGCACTTCTTGTTGTTCTTCATCACCTTGTATTGTTGCTTGTAAATCATCTCCATCACCATCAGGGTCGACCAATGCGGTTATACGTTCAACTTCAATAATTTCTTGTGGTTGTGACATTTGGTCAAGTTGGTAGGCAACGTCTTCCTCAACATCATTTGAGTCAATGCGACCTCTAGGCTTGGTTTGTATTGCTACAGCCCAACCACGCTTGTCAATATTGCGGAATGGTGGATATGGCACATAATAAACCTCTCTGACATTAGTTAGTAGAATGAAAGGATCAAACGGTTGATATCTTAATCTCTGGTTGAGTTCGACAATATTAAAGCGTGGATCAACTCTAGTACCAGCTCTAGAAGGATCAAACCATTCACATTAAAAAAGTACTACTTTGTTCGGAGAAGTAGTGCTGTTGTACTCTAGGTTATATATTTTATGAATGATGCCGTAGAAATCATCATAACAACCCTCTGTTAGGCCCTTCACATACACACCACAATTTGATGTTTTCTTTCCTTTAGACCATTCATGTGTATGGAATTTGTAACCATTGGTGAAGTAAGTGTGCCATTCTTTGACACATCTCATTGGCCAATTCGAGAGATGTCTTAACTCTTGAACTGTGAGAGTCAATGCCTGATTAAAAACCTACAAAGACACTACAAAAATTATAAAAACAAGAGTCAAATTAACCGATTTCTAAACGTAGGAAAAACTACAGACCTGATTTCTAAACCATTGGGGAAACTCAGAGTGTATTCTAGCAGAAGTATTTCCTTCTACGACTTGCTCAGCCACAAGAAATGAGCTGGTACAAATGAAATTCATTAGTGTATGTTCTTTCTTAATCTCTGCAAAAATAAGAGATGGATGATGACATACTCAAGGTACGGCTTAACTTCACTGCAATTGATTAAGACATGGACATGAGCAGAATTGAATTCAGCATCAGTTAACCAATGTGTGAATTCTTTCCCTGCATGACGGCCAGATTGTCGGAAAATTGATAATGCACCTTCACGTGGTTCAACTTTCCATTGTATTTCATTTCTGACATGAGTGGGGGATAACATGAAGTTTTTGAAATAATGTGAACAAAAATACGTTGTCTCTCTGTGTAAGTAAGCTGCACAAATTGAGCCTTCTACTCTAGCTTTATTTTTAACTGAACGTTTGGATTCTCCCATAAACCTTTCAAATGGATACATCCACCTGTATTGCACCGGTCCCCCAAGGCAAGCTTCATATGCAAGATGAATTGGAATATGCTCCATTGAATCAAAGAATGCAGGAGGGAATATTCTTTCCAATTTGCAGAGAATAATTGGGATATTTTCATCCATCTTTTTAAGGGAATTCTCCTTTAGTGTCGTGCAACACAAATCTTTAAAGAAGTTACTAATTTCTATCAGTGGATTTAACACGTGCATTGGCAAACAACTGAACGCAAGAAGGATGAAAGTCTCCATGAATACGTGACAATCATGACTCTTCAACCCTTGAATAGTATCGTTCTGAACATTGGCACATCTGGACAAGTTAGAAGCATATCCATCTGGCATTCTAAGCTCCTTGATCCATCCACACACTATTCTTGCCTCGTCTTTTGACATGGTGTAATTTGCTTTTGGTTTAAATAATCGACCGTTACCTTGCGCCTTCAACTCTAAGTCTTTTCGTCCACAATACAAAGGTAAATCTTTTCTTGCTTTCTCATTATCTTTTGTCTTACCTGTAACATTCATAACTGTGTTGAAGACATTGTCAAAGAAATTTTTTTCTGTGTGCATGACATCGAGGTTGTGTCTTAGCAAGTTGTCTTTCCAATAGGGAAGTTCCCAGAGTATGCTTTTTTTAGTCCAATTATGCCATTCTCCAAACCCTTCTATCCTATTCTGACCAGATTCAGTGACTTTTGGATAGTCTTTAACTCTTCTCCAAACGTGTGATCCAGTCAACTTGGGCGGGGGCAAATCCGTTTCAACTTGCCCTTTGTGAAATGCCTTTTTGTTTCTTCTAAAGGGGTGATCAATGGGCAAGAACCGTCGATGGCAGTCAAACCAACTACTTTTCCGGCCATAACTCAATTGGAATGACTTTGTATGTTCCATGCAATGTGGACAAGCTAATCGACCATGCGTGCTCCAACCAGATAACATACCGTACGCTGGGAAGTCATTGATAGTCCACATCAAGGCTGCCCTCATAAGGAAATTTTGCTTCCTTGAAACGTCATACGTCTAAACACCATTCCATAACTTCTTCAAATCATCAATCAAAGGCTCCAAATAAACATCAATCAATGATTTGGGATTAGATGGACCTGGTATTATACACGATAAAAACATGTAAGGCTTTGTCATACACATCTCAGGTGGTAGATTGTATGGGGTAACTATCACGGGCCAGCATGAATATGGTGATGCAGACGCCTGAATGTACGGGGTAAACCCATCAGAGCATAGACCAAGTCTGACGTTACGTGGTTCACTAGCAAAGGATGGATGTTTACGATTGAAGTGCTTCCAAGCTTCACCATCAGAAGGATGACGCAAAAATCCCGGAGTTTTGTTACCATCATGCCATGTCATGTGTTCTGATGTTTGCATTGAAGTAAACAATCTTTGTAATCTTGGAATTATAGGCAAGTAGAACATGGACTTTAAGGGAATTGGTTTTTTTTGCCTCCGTCCAGCATGCATTGTATGATATCGAGGTGAGCCACAAAACTTGCATTCAACCAACAATGCATAATTTTTGCCACTGTCATTGTCATAGAATAACATACATCCATTAACACAACAATCAATCTTCTTGACATCCAATCCCAACTTTGAAACACATTTTTTGGCTTGGTAATAATTTTTCGGCATGAAATTGTTTGGTGGTGTCAAATCTAACATCAATTTTCTATAGAAGTCCACTGCTTGAATGGGAACGTTCCAATTAGATTTGCCAGCCATGAGTCTAATGCACACTGACAATTTTGACTCAGATGAACCTTCAAATACAGGTAGATTTGCCTCTGTAAGTAAATTGTAAAACCTCTGAGTCATTTCATTTGGAGGCTCTTCATCATGACTATCGTCTGCTTCTTGTTCAGCATGGTGACGAAGAGCATTGTCGACCATCTCTTGCATATAGGCAAATTGATCTATCTCAGATGTATGTACAATAGTATTCGAACCTGATGCAACCCGTTTTTCAACTGCAGTGGAGGTCGAAGGAATTTCTTCACCATGAAATGTCCAAACCGTGTAATTAGGCATGAACCCTTTTTGGTAAAGGTGAACTTTGATGACTTCATCTTTCAAAATCCTTGTACATTCGCACTTCATGCATGGACATCGAATCCCTCCATCAAGGGCATAATATTGATATCGTCGGGCCGTCTCCACGAACTCCTCAACTCCGATGACAAAAGATTCCTTCAGACCTCTCCTTCCACTATAACAACGGTCGTACATCCATCCACGATGGTTGGGAAAATGGGCCATGTTCTGTGACAAGCCAAAGAAATCAAAACTTAGCCAAAACAGCAACACTCCATGTGACATAAGTAATAAACCTATTACTACTCAAGTCGAACATGGAAGGCAATTTGAACACTATTGTCATAGGCATTCAATAAGGGCATGCAAAGAGAAGTCCTCAGTATTCAAATGCCTTAGACATACTAAGGGCTGTGTATTAAAGTTGGAGGAGACAACTTATTACTACTGAAGTTCTCTTGTCTAGAGTACCTCCTTATATTTTGTAGGTTCTAAGTGTTTAGTGTATTTTTACCCATCTCATTGCTTTGAGAATGTGTGTAGTACCATAGGTTTTTAAATGACTACTTCACTTAATCAAGTTATAGCCTAATAAATGAAATACAAGGTAAATGAACATACCATATACACATCAACATAATTTAGGCAATCAAATATCTATAAAAGCATGGATATATACTACATTCTAACCATGGATATATTTAGGCAGTTTGCAAATTCTAACCATTCTAGTGCATTTTTAGTAGTCATTTTGAAGAAGAAAAAGTTGTATTGGGTGTCTATTTTCGTGCAGCAGGGATTTTGTGCTATTTGGAAGTTTAAACAAGTCGTAATTGTTGTATTAAACTTGTTACAACATTCAAAATGAAGCCAGATTCATGTATGTGCAATTTGGATATTCAAACCTCATTTTTTAGTGAAATTGGGAACTAAAAGGGTGAATCTGCTATACAGTTTCGTTTTGAACCCAATTACAGTTCAAACAAGTTTAAATTGATGAATTCAAGTTGCTGAAAGTATTATCAAAGAGTCAGAATCACTTATGCACAAATTCACTTTTAGAACCACCAATCTTGGATCAATTTTTTGGTGTAGAGTTGACAAAACTTAAGTGCTGTTATGATGAAGTTGGTATAAAATTCCATTTTGCTAGGAGCAAAACATGTTTCAGTTTTTCTTGCTTTCTTCATCTGTTGAAGAACCTTTCTTAGAATCCATTTGAGTGCCTACTTATATTGTACACCTATTTCTATTAGTTTTAAGCTTGTTGGCATTTAAAAATTGACCAATTGAAGTCAAAATTTGGTGTTGTCCTTGTACATTTATGGTCCACTTTTTCATCTGCTTTGGTGCTAATTAATGTGTGAAATAGTGGTGTTCTAAAGACTTTGAGGTGCAGTCCAGTTTTAGAAACATTTTCCAACTAAGGTGGCATCTTAGGAAGTGGAGAAGGAGCAGAATTTGTCAATTCAAAGGGGCTGTCCAGCAAGGAAAAATGATGAAATTGGCAACTCCGATACTGTAAATATTGAGTTCTAAATTGTTTTAGTAGTTAGGTTTGTTCATTAACTATGCTCAAGTCTCCCAAGTTTTCGCATTTAATTTGAAAGCATTTCGTATCTGTGAAGAATCAATCCACGTTTGCAAATGTATTCATCTAAGAGGATACTGATATTTTTTAAAATGAACTGCTATCTTTTCAAAGAGGCTTGTTGTTTTTGGTCTATTTTCTCTCTCTCACACGTTCACTCATGTGGAGCGCAAAGCAAATCTGTCTACTTTTCTGGATACTAATTGTATATTAACATTTGAGAGAGGTAAGATAGTAAGAATATGTTAACAAAAAAGTTGGCTAATCCAAGGCTCTCACAGCTGCGGGAATGTTTATATCACGTGGACAAGAAAGGTTAATGAAAGCATCAACAGTGAAAACCTATCAGATGTGAAATTCTTTCTTTATCTGCAACTAGCTGTTATACCTCTTAGGTCTTTCTAGCGTTTCAAAACATAACATCCCTCTTCTGAAGTCCGTCCAGATTTGAATAATGTTTCACCTTTTTGTCAATTAACCTATTTTCAGGCCGGTGAAAATTATAGGGAAGGCAACTCCATAATTTACTTGGGAAAAAGGCTTTGCCATCATTTTCATCAACATCTGAATGAATGTACTTGAGGTAATTTAACAGTTACCCAGTAAAGCAAGTAATAAATAGATATTTAATAAGCTATTAAATTTAATTATAACACTTATGACATGCATGTACAACTCCTTCAAACGAGTACTCTCACAAGTCTATATGTATAAATTAATATGGGTGATGTGAGGTTTTGAAACATGATGCAGTGTTGAATTTATTATAGTTTTGTTGTGTAGTGAAATGACAGTGACGAGTGTTGAAGGCATGCACTGAGTAGCTGGTGAAGGTGCTAAGAGACATAGCTAAAGGAGAAAGAGCAATGAATGAAAGAAGAGAAGAGAAGAGATGTGCTGGAACAGTTAACGAGAAGAAGTGAGAATCAGGAGAAGCTATGTGTCTGAGCCTGTGACTTTTGATAGCTAGGTGGAGAACAGATATATGATTATGATCTATGACCACACCACGCCAGCTTCCATTATCATGACGACCCAGATGTGTGTATCTAGTTGCATGCATAACTAAGCTGATGCAAACTAAACCTGGAAAAAAGAGAAAGAGAAGATGCAACTTCTCTCTTCTATTCTATAATTAAGACTCTGATATGTGTGTTTTAGTGTAATGTATTTATGGAGCTTCTAAAGCTGTTCAAAATTCAGAATCCATCTCCGGAAAAGGTTGGATCAGCAATATCAGGTTCATCACCCTTTTCGTGGATCAGCAATATCAGCAATATTGGGTTAATAAAGGTACAAAATCCTCTATTCATGATTAGTATGAATTAAGATCTTGCATATTAATGACACCTTTTCATGACACCTTTTCGTAGTTTGAGTTTCTAATTAGCTGGGTTCTAGGTTCTAAGTCTATAAACATTGACATATTTCACAATCAAATTCAAACAATTCAAAACAAAGTTTGACAAAACTCAATGTATACAGTATCATAAACTCCATTCAACATAACTTAACATTGAAACTGGACATTCAGAACATTTTATAACAACATAAAATTCATGAAACAAGAATGAAAATAACATATCACATATAATCATGCAATTTCAGTTTAGGTGACCATACCTTCGCCTTTGTTATCCTTTCCTGATCAAGTCTTCTTTGTAGACTCTCTTCCTCCCCTTTTGGCCACAATTCCTTTAAAAACTCACCTAAGACATCAAATAGAAGTGTATTTAAGGTTATTCATTACACTTTGTTCCATTAATTTAATAACCATAGGAACAGTTTAAGCATTACCTACTAGTATCCAAAAAGGAATAACAATAACCAACTAAAACATCACCAAACAAATTTATCATACTGCACCAGAATTCAACAAACCAAATTCTTTGAATTTTGGCAACTTTTGGCCAAAGAAATTAAACAAACAGTAGCTTGAACAAAAATTATGCACTACACAAAGTCCCTAGTTGGTTGTATTTATACTAAAACACGTATGGAAGAGATTTTAACACGCAACTCAATGTTCAAGCAACTTTGTTTGATGATTTTATTTGTGTTTAAACTCTAAAATGAGTTATAAAACTCTTCCAGCTCAAAATCACTACTCCACTTCCATTTTAACTCAAAAAGTGATGGTTTAGAAAGAAAATCTTCATATAAACCAAACTATGACCTAATGAGGTGCATAAGACTTTACTTTTAATTCTTTCTTCCTTTTTAAAACTTTTCTAAAGTGTGAACAAAGTTCAAATGGGAAGATTGAAGAGTGCTACTAATTAACAGGTCAGAAGTATCAACAGAGTGAGGTGTTGGGTTAACTTCAACACTACTTTTAAACCATTCAATCAATCTCAAACTTCATTTCTAATAAACACTCTAGAAATAATTAAAAAAACATAAGCTCTACAACCATACAATTCAAATAATTAATCACAATTAAAAATCAGAATCAATTATCAGTTAGCCAAACAATGTGTTCAAACAGATTTCTTTAGTGCAGGGAGACTAACTCAAGCTCTTCTTCCTCTGCTCCAACTCTCTACTTCACTAAGGATTGTCACATTCTTTCTTTGAGAATGAAGAAATCATCAATTAATCTCTGCCAAAGCAATGAAACCAGACAAGTTTTTATCACTTCTCTTCCTCTGGTTGCATAGATTTTTACTTATGAATACATATGTCTAGCTTCACTAAATCCAAATAAGAAAACAAAGTCCTGTACACTAGTTGCCTTTCAATATATATATATATATATATATATATATATATATATATATATATATATAACTCAAGCTTTCAATTCAGAGTATCGTATTCAGCCTATACAGTTGGCATATATAGCTTGATTGCTAACTCTATATTAATTTATATTAGCTTTTTTTTACTGGCTAATAAAATTTGTGAAGTGATTAAAAGTTATTCTTTATATTGTATAAATATAAAGATAAACCCAAAAGTCATGATATCATTTAGCTGGGCTTTATGTACAAGGCCACTGCATCAACCAACAAAGTCATCCCTCCATAACTTTTCAACCAACGAAAACACCATTGGTTGCTTAACTAATAGAACAAAACCTCTTCCTAAAATGACATACAATTCTTACTACCCTTGTGCATGTTATGTTCTCTACTTGAGTGCATAGAATATGTATAAACATTTCTGGAATAATCTTAATTGCTCAACTTCCTGCATTTGGTAATCTTTTATGAAATAACTTTTATGAAGTTTGTACTAATTTAATCCATAATGGGATCTCCAACATTCTTCGTATATATGAATAGTCTTATTAGGCAAGGGCTATCAATCTGATGCACTGTATATGGCCTAAATTTTCAGTCAGGAACAATGCATCATCACACTTCAACCTAATATCTCTTCCCTCCATCATATCAGGTTAAATTGATAGACACAGCTGAAAGATTCTAAGAATCTTGTTCATGTGAGTATTACTTTCAACTTACAAGAAAATGAATTGTTTCAAAGTGAGCAACATGTTTAATTTTGTTTCAAGAGAATGGGGTGGCAAAGTGTCAAATTCAAAGGTATGTATGATGGAAATGGAAGCGGATAATAGAGTGTGAAGATTCATGTGAATTGTGAGGAAAGTATTAAAAGGAAAATAATTAATTAATTAAGATTTGCATACGTGTTTGTTGTTTGTGAATGAATGATTATGAGGAAGTTTGAGTTTGGACCATGTTGTTTGAGTTGTGAGTGAATTTAATTTCAGTTAACTCTACCTTTTAGTTGCTCTTAGTTTTCTGGACCTCACCAACAATAATCTCTCTGAAAATGTTTCAAGAAGTTTGGAAAATCTGACATGTCTTGGAGATCTTCATGTACATGGAAACAACTTGACTAGGGGACTTGACTTCTTAAAGAGGTTTTACATGAAAATCTGACCTTAGAATTTATTTAAACATTACTGTAATCCTAATCAATTTTGATTTATTCTTGTATTATAAAGACTACATAATTCATGTATTATAAAATAAAATGATAATATAAGGTGTTCGCAGTTTGCAGAAACAATGTAATAAAAAACAGAGTATAGTATGCTTAATATGAGAAAAGGAGATAAAGGGAATACTACTTTTATTCATCCGCCAAGAAGAAAGAGTTGCACCATGAATAAGAAATTAAAAGAACCACAAAAGCAGCATGATCATAAAGGTGAAAGAAAGATATCTCACGTTCATTAATATCTCAAAAAGTACAACATTCACTAAGAAAAATGACCCTTTGTTAGACAAGTAAAAACCATCATTGATTTGAAGCATGAATCCTAATCATAATCAACTTCATTCATTCTTTCCGTTTCTTCACCCCTCACTGCATAAAACACCTCCATTAACCTAGGAAGAAATTCTAGAGGCAGCCATGGTGGAATTGGGAAATGCCAAAAAGATTACGGAAAGCAACCTAATGCCAACAAGAAAGCAAGAACAATAAAGAAAGAAGAAGAGAGCCAGAAATTTATGACTACAATTAACACTGATGTCATCTCTTGCCAAACAAATTTATGACCTCTAATTTCTAATACCTGCATTATGAATTTATGATGGCCCAGAAAATGTACATTCATACTTTCCTAATCAGCATATCTTCACACTCTTAAATCTAAACTCAATTGCATATTTGATTTAACAACGAACATGCATTCTCCCAAGTTTTTCTTTCTTTTCTGATATGAAAGTAGCTATTTTCTTTTTTTGCTGATTTTTTTTAATGTTATATAACTTAATTCATAGAGAAAACAAAAAGAAAAAACCTTAATTATAATTTATATCTTTGTATTTAATCAACTAATTAATCTCAACAACCTTGATCTCCACAAAAAAACAGTTGAGACCAAGTCAAAGAACATTGTTACCCATTGCTAACAAAGCTCACACACGACCCCTACAACGTGCTCCTCAATCCTCTCTCTCTCCCTTGTTAACCGACTTTATTTTTCAACTTTAGGTCTCTTTTTAAGTCCAATGTGACCAACCCTACTATTATAAGAAGAACACTTTCACCCTTTGGCAGCAAGAAAGCACACACTACACTAAAGAGAGCATCTTCAAATCCGAATATGGAAGGTGAATTCATCTTCCAATTGCTATAATAGGGTAATGTATCTTTATGGATGTCAAAGCAAAGAACCTAACTAGGAAACAACTTAGGTATGCTAGGGTGCAGGGGTCCCATTAAATTATTGTACTTATTAGGTAGAAGAAAGTGTTTTTGGCAATAACAAAACAGATGTTACCTTCCGGGATGCTTCAACTTTGTCACTTTGAGCTACTGCATTAAGTCATTGGACATGTCTTAGCTCAATTTTGAACTATTCCAGCTCAATGTTCAATTCTGCCTGATAAAATAAATGACCAAAAAGAAAGTTCAATTGCAAATTGGAGTTGTATCTATCTAGAATTTGCTGAAGCAATAGCTATATGACAAGCAACATAAAGTTTTTTATGAAGGATTGCATATTCATAAAAATTTCGATTGTGCACAACATATTTGTAGTTTTACATTTGCATGAAAAAATTGGTTCTAGTGGAAGATAAAATTTGTGTTGTTGGAGACTTCTCAAGTATAGGATAGAACGAAAATTAAATAAAAAAAAAATAAGGAATGAACACTTTGCCATCCGATGTTAAATCATGTATACATATGTCTATGTTTTCCAATAGGGTACCATCACCTGATGTATGAGCTAGAAATCAGTACCATTTCAGCAAGCAAGATGAAAAAACAATTACAATTTGAAGAATAATGTGAATGTCTACCATTAACAGGAGTACATATGAGCAGAATTAAAGCTAAAAATGGGAAAAATGAGGAGTGAAGAGACTTACATATCGACGCGAGAGAAGTCGAGCAGCTGTGTTGTCTTCGGTTGTTGCCTCCTCCACGAACCCCACACCGCTCTCAACGCACCAAGAAGCCCCTCGTCACCATTGTCGCCTCCTCCACGAAGCCCTCCTGACGCAGCGACAACGAATTTGTCACGCAGCCCCTGCAACCACAGAACGGACCGCCACCGAAATGCTTGCGCAAAGGACAGAGACAACGTCCGTGAACAAAACCTCACAAATTTGGGGAATATTGGTGACGGTTCGATGGCTCGAAGAAAGGGGAAAGCTGGTGAGGGTTTGATGGCAACAAAGAAGGGGGGAATGCTGGTGAGGGTTCGAAGAAAGAAAGGGAAACTTTTGGCTCGAAAAATGAAAGTTACCAGAGGGAAACCCAAGTCTGCTGGGGTTAATTACACCAGCACCTTACCGAGGGTCATATATCCTTCGGTAAGTTAATTCACCAAATCCAATACCGATGACCCAATGACCTTCGGAAAAAATCCTTCGGTAATGAGCGCATTTCACCATGGCCTTCGGTAATCATCTATCTGACCGTCGGTAACTTACTTTTACCGAAGGCCGAGAAGCCGTCTGTAAAAACTCTTCGGTAATACGCCAATTTCTTGTAGTATTTTCGGACTCTAATGTGACAAATCTATGAAATTAAGATCAGACTTGACAACATCCACTTGACACCATTTGTTGATTCTAGGCTTTTACTCAATCCAACCAAGTGTACTTGCAATGTGAAATTAAAATTAGACTTGACAACATCTACTTATACCAAAAATGAACTCATAATGGGTTTTTGAGATGTGAAAATGCACAGAAGTTTCTTTAAGGTCAATTAATCAATTCCAGCAACTTTATATTATGAAATTACATTTGTTTAAGCTAGGAATTGGTACAGAAACAGCATAGATCAGAATATCACCTCCTAACAGCCCATTATGCAGGAAAATAAGCCCAATGTACACTTATTTTAACTAATATGAACATCCTAACATGTCTAAAGTAGTGAAATGAACCTAGGAAACTATTCAAAAGCAAAGAATTAGGTACAACTCAAAATTTGAGTAGTTGGAACCTAAAAAAGTGTACTTAAAAGGTGAGAATTTGCAACCAAACCTAATGTACACTTATTTTAAGTAATGTGAACATCCTAACATGTGTAAACTAGTGGAATGAAGCTAGGAAACTTGTCAAAAGCAAAGAATTACCTCAAACTCAAAGTTTGAGTATTTAGAACCTAAAAAGTGTGCTTAAAAGGTGAGAATTTGCAACTAGACCTAATGTACACTTATTTGAAGTAATGTTTGGAAGTTTAAACAAGTCCAAATTGATGTATTAAAGTTGTTAAGACCATTGATATGAAATTAGAATGACCTATAGCAGTTTGGTTGAGTTAAATTTGAATTTAACATGTTTGAATTCATCAAACAAAGTTCCTAAAGTGGTTAGTTTTGATCTATAGTTGTTCTTGTGTGATCTTGAGTGTCAAACCACCAATTTTTTCATTTGTGTTTCTGTTTAGCATTTAGACCATGGTCGCACATCTTGCAATTTTATATCCTTACAAAAATTTGTTATCAAACCTGCAGCCCACCAGGGATTGGTCTACTGATTATAATTGTGTAGCTGGTTCTTCACTAAATTTGGTTTGTCACTAGATACTTTTATAGTTATTTGATTGCCTAAATTATGTTAATATGTATTATATATCCATGCTTTTATAGATATTTGATTGCCTGAATTATGTTGATGTATATATTGTATGTTCATGTATATTGTATTTCATTTATTAGACTACTGCTTTCTGTTTCTTTCATATATAACTTATGTATTTTCTATTTCATATGTACACTTCTAACTCTAAATTATGTTACAGGCACAAGCTCTGGGACAGGCGGTCCATGTTGATGAGGTCTTTGCACAGACTCATGTTCGGAAGGGCACTAATGAATTCGTTGATGAAAGATCTCGATAGACTCATGTAAGCAAATAACACTTTTACTATTAGTAATTTTTCATTTATGATATTCTATCCTTCCCTAACATTGCTTTTAATGTTTGAACAGGAAGAATTTTCTACGAGACTTTCACAGGTTAAATCTGAACATGAGTCAGCTCCTACACCGAATGATGCGAGTAATGTAGAAGACGACATCCGTAGGACATAGTGCTGGGTCGACATCGTTGGTGGGAAGAAAAAGGGATGGGTGTACGGTGTGGGACAACTTGCTGCAAACTATACAGCATCGAGAGGAGGTACTCTGAAGCACCAACCTTATTCTTCCACCACTACTACTGACGAGGCTGTTGTCCGCCTTACAAAGGCACTAGAGCAATGTGACCAGGAAATCACTGATTTGAGAGTAGAGTTTAGAAACTTTAAGGCCCTGGTCTTGAGAGTGTTGCTTGAAACTTCACATGATCAGTTCATTATCCCTCTAGCCCAGCCACTACCCTCCCCGTCACTCGTCATCCCTCAACAGCCCACATCATTCCAGTCCTCATCAGTCCAGCTAACATCAGTCCAACCCACACAGTCCAGCCATCTATAGAGGAGCAGGATGATGAAGATCATTATGATGATAACTATGTAGATTATTAGTTTTATTTTGTTATTGAACATAGTTGTTATAGAAACATTTGGATATTAGAACATTTGGATGTTAGATCATTTGGATGTTAGATGAATTGGATGATTTGGATGTTAGAACATTATGTTAAATTGTTTTATGTTTCATTTATAAATACATGTTCTATTGATGATTGGATGATTAAGATGTTATATTGTTTTTCTGATTAATGATTGGATGATTGAGATGCACATTATGCAGGTCTATATGTGGTTGGAAAATGTTATGCAGGTCTGTTTGTGTTGGGAAATTTTATGCAGGTTTGTTTGGTTGGATAAGAAATACAATTGTGCCTAAGATTTTCCTGGAACTTACCGAAGGCTTTACCGAAGGGCGTAAGCCTTCGGTAAGTACAGAGGGTCTTTGGCCTTCAGTAATTACCAAAGGCTTACGTCCTTCGGCAATTACCCACGGCCTCTAGTCCTTCGGTAATTACTGAAGGCCACTGCCCTTCAGGAATTACCGAATGCTTCTGCCCTTTGGTAATTATCGAAGGCCAAAGCCCGTCGGTAAATGTTAGCGACAAGAGATTTACCGACGGTGTCAAGGCCATCGCTAAGCCGTCAGTAAGTGCCCTTCTTTTTTGTAGTAAAAATAAGGATTTTAACTCACCCATTTGACATCGATTTCGTCGCATCCGAAGCCTAAAATGATGCGGTGACATTTTTGTAATTATCACAAACGTATGTGTCTCGGTTCAAAAAGAACTGAGACCAAAAGGGGTCTACTTCCTCGGTTGTTTAGAGAACCGAGCCATAAAATAACTGAAAATTACCAAGGTAATAACATAATTGGCATTTTTTTTATATAGACTTTAGATAGCGGTTCTTTATAAAACTAAGGTGGTAGAGGTTTATTGCACCGGTTAAAAAAATAATTGAGGTAATAACATGTGTTTAGGTTTAAATTTTGCAAAGAGAGGCATTTCTAGACAAAAGGCGTTCTCTTCACTCCTCTGTCGCGACTTCACAAGAAAGGGGAAGCACCCATCTTCATCCTTTTCTTTTCTTCTCGTTTCATTTCACCTTGTAGTGAGGGAGGCACAAACCTCCTTTTCCTCATCTCCAACTCTGGTTTGTGTTTCACATGGAGGAAAGACTACATTTCGCTTCTCGGTGTTGGTTCGTTTCTGCAGGAAAGGAGGCGACTTCGACAGCTTAGGTGCATCTTTCTTTCTCGCGATGAGGTGGATGTGGCGCCTCCGTGAGCGTTTTTGTTCAGGTGTCTTCGCGGCGAAGGGAAGTCGCGTCTGACTCGAACTTTGGGTGATTTCCTTTTTTTTTTCTTTTATACAGATTGACGGCACGAAGTTTAGGGTTTCTAACCTTGTAGCAATTTTGGATTTTTTTTTCAATCTGATTTGTGCCCTTTGGGGCTAGAGTTTTGGATTATGATTTGAAAATTTGGGGTTTTTGTGCTTGCAAAATTTTCTTGCAATTTGAGATTTGAAATTAGGGTTTTAATTGTTCTCTAGTTTTGGGAATTTTTGTTCTTGTTATCTGATTTTGCGGTTTGAGGATTTTGGGTTTTCATTTCGAGTTGGGTTTTTGATCTCGTGGTCTTGCTTGTGTATTTTGTTTTGCGGTTGGGTTTGGCTATGGTGCTTTCCACATTCGAAGTAACCTAGAGGGTGGACGCAGGTTGGATATTAGTGGCGATAGTGATTTTAAAAAATTCCATATAAGAGCACATGATTTAAAAAAAAAGGCTTTTGCATCAGTTCTAGCTTGAACTGCTGCCATAGGCCCATGTTATCACCTCGGTTGAACAGAGGTAATAACTCCTCAACCCTTTTTTTTTCTTTCTTACTACTTCGAGTGCAGAAGAACCAAAGCAGAAACCTTGGGCATTTTACCCCGGTTGGAACCGAGGCCAAAAGTCCCCCACCTTTTTACCTCGCCAGTATAGGCCTCGGTTCGAAAACCAAAGCGTATTGTCAAAAAGAACCGATATCGTTTCCCTTTGCTGCACTCCCAATTATTTGACTAAAAATTTAAAATTAGACTTAAAATATAGATTTAAATATGCATTCATCACCTATATAACATGCCTACCACCAATAAAGTGACACCAACTTTTCAACAATTGTAAGGCCGCAATAGTAGTGTTATATTTTGTGCAATTGGATTATTCTAACATATACATTTTACTAGTATTATACCATGGACCCATTATGATATTTTCTATTCTGAAGTGTTCATAATACATCTCATACGCCTAATTTCGTAATAGAAATAGAGTCACTATGATGGAAAATCCCTTAGCCATGGTCAAGCACTTTCAAGAGAGTGAAAGTTATCCTTGAAGATGGTGTCAACTCTACCTTGTGGACCACCATTGGAGCCATCATGAAGCATGGATTGAAGAGTAGTGTAGGAATTTAGGCCATTATATTAGGCCATGTAGTGTAGGTTTTTTTAAGGCTTGTATTAATGCCTAAGTAGCATAGGATTTTCCTTAAACTTAGACATCCAGACCAAGTGGTGAGCATTTACTTTTTAAAAGGTAGCCACATGACACCCTAGGAGTGGAGAGGATTTACTTTTAGTAGTGGCCACATGGAACTCTAGGAATGAAGATGATTGTGTTTTGTGAGTGGTCACATGTCCTCCCATCATTGGAGAGGATTTGTGGACACTTGTCCACTCCTTAGAAGGTCTCATTTTTAGCCAATGAGAGCAAAGATGGGAGATCATGCTTTTAGGGTTAGAAGAAGACACCCTTGGCCTATAAATAGAGGTGTCTCCACCCTTATATTTCATCTTGGAAACTAGTAATGTTATGCTGCCAAATTGTAGCCTCATTCTTCCTTGATGAAGACTAGAACAACCCAAGAGGCCCTTCTAGCCACCTACCTCATTGAGTTGGCCTAACTTCTCCTTAACCCTTCAAACTACACACCATCTCCATCCTATGACCACACCACCATCATTTGCAAATCATATAAACCCTTTCCCGCCCATTTCCGCAATCATATCCATCATTAGGACCATGTCCTTGCTTCCGTCTAAGCTTTGACCCAACCTAGCTCAAGGAGGTTGTCATCATACTATCACTATATATTGAAAATCTAAAATTGTACTTATATAGTTCCCTAACAATCCAGATTTCAATTTCCAATCTTATTCCATATTATTTTCGTTACATTTTTCCTTTGCTGACACAACCTTTTCTTTATAAGTGGAAACTCTTAAGCTATTTCTGCATAGACTTTAAGTACTCTTGTCACTTTCTAGCAAGTTACACCCTACCAATCTAATCTTCTTCAAAGTTAATGAAAGGGCAGCTCATCCAAATACATCCACACTCAGGTTATTAAGATATCTTCTACATATTTATGAACTTAACAATAGTACAAAATAAGTTTTTTAAGTCTTCAAAGTTAAGTCTGTTTTAACAATAACAAATTTAGTAAATATGTGGTGGCACTTTTATAAATAAAAATCCATATTTTAAGTCTGTTAATTTGTTAACAAACTTAAATTTTGATTTTAAATCTGTTAGAATACAAACAGACTTAATTTTTGTATCTGTTAAGTTTTTTACCAAACTTAATTTTTTAAGTCTTTTCAAATAAAACAAGACTTTAATTTTATGAGTTAAACCTAAATCCATGTTTAACCTAATTTTTCATCACAAAGCACATAACACTTCTTCCTCCACTTTCTCTTTCTCCACTTTCTCTCGCCTTCTCACACCTGCTCACGCCTAGCACCTACGTCGTTCCTGCTACCGTCGTTCCTGTTGTCTCTACCGCCTCTCGCATCACCTTTTTCGCCGCTTGCCTCGCCGCTGTCGTCGTAGTTCGCTTCTCGCGTTGTCGTTGCTCACATCGCATTGTCGATGTGTTCGGTGCCTCTCGCGTTGTCACTGCCTCTTGCGTTGCTGCGAAATCGTGTTGTGTTGTCATTGTTGTACAAATGAAAAAAAATGGTCTTGGTTTGTAAGGATTAAGAATTAGGATCTTTGTTTTGTTTTTAGGGTTTTAGATTTTAATCTTGATGTTATGGTGATTTTTAGGATTAAGAATTTTTATGGTTTTTTTGGGAGTGATTACTAATCACTCCAATTTATTTTCCCTGTTTCTAATTTGTATTTTGTTATGTAAAGAATGTGATTGGATTAATGGATTCTTGGTGTATTTCTTTGGTTTTGTGAAGAAGAATTGAATTGAGAGAATGATTGTTTGTATTATGTTCCAATTTCATCTTTATTGGGTATGAAAACTTATATAAGAAAGATGAAATTTCTAGTAATTGATTAAGGTGCCAATGGAATATATGGTTAGATTTGCAATTTTGGGTGAAAATTTTAAGTATGTTGAATAACAACAGACTTAAATTTTAAGTCTGTCGGTCAATAATAGACTTAAAATTTAAGTCTGCTGAATCTAAGTCTGTCGTAAAACAGACTTAAAAAGCCCAAAATAACAAACTTAAAAAGCCTATTTTGTACTAGTTTAATAGATATAAAAGTATAAAGTAGTAGATAACCATATCGCTTTCACACTACAAATATTGTTATATCCTTAGCTCTTTTGCATATTTACTTAATGTAATTCCGCACTTCAAGATGCCTTCTATGAATCTTAAAACCAAGAATTTGCCTAGCCATTAACAATATATACTACTTGGTTATTCCTGAAAAGTTGTGACAGAGTCCCTTATATAAAACAATGGTTATATTAGTGTTCAAGTTAACATACAAAATCAGAATATACCTTAACCCGAATGTAGCTTGTTGTTTTGAATCATCATATAAAACTTTAAACGGTCTAGCCAATTTGAATAAAACAATTAAATTTCCATTCATAGCTAGATTTTGAGTAGCTACTATATCCCATTAACAATTGAGCATGTACACTAATCAAAATATGCTTTAAGTATCATGTGTAATAGCTACTGAATCCCTTTACAAATTGCAATAGTATTGTCTATCCCTAAAATACGAGAAAAAAAATACTTATTATAAACCCCTAAACAACTTCAATAAAATTTTAAGTATGGAGCATCTTTCAAGATTTTTATAATATACTTTTAGAGTAAATTTACAAGGTTTAATTAAAAATACAATTTCATTTTAATACAATTGAAGAAAAATTAAAATTTCCTCACTTACATAGTCTAAATCATAAAAATGCTACATAATTCAGAAAATAATTTCTTCTATACATCATTTTTATTATATCGTAAGGCACCAGATGAACGTGTCAACAATTTTACGAATTTCGCATCAAGAACTTTAAAATTTTGTTCTTTAGTATAATTTGGTTTTTTCAAATCTCCTCCTTTTGTTGTATTGAAGGAAGCTCCATTTTCAAAAATATCCCTTATCGAGTGAAAGTTCCATGTACCTCCACTTTTATCACTACTTTTTCTCCATGTCACCTACACATAATAAATAATTAACATTAATATTAGAAAGTGAGTTTATGCCTAACTCATCCCCACAAAACCGGCT
>JAHCHA010013439.1:718357-736840 GCA_027742795.1 Vigna hirtella
AGCTTAATTAGTAGCAAGTATTAATTACCTTAAAAATCATTAAGCATGCATTATTAGCAATGTGGACATTAACACCTCGACCATCGATGGTGGTAAAACTACTGATGAGAAGGGGTTTCTCTAGTTTAATTTGCATGTCCCTTTGGAATGTGATCCACACTTTACCTTGGATAATAGAAGTTCCATACCTCAAGGTGTTGGGCTTGGGATTTATAGGATCGTCACTAGAGTCAGTAACTTTGTAGTGAATGAGGTCATTACCAATGTTGTTTATCATCTTGCCAGCATAACCCACAGAACATGTGGCTAATTGATATTGGTGTTTCCTCCATTCAGGATTTTTTCTCCAACATTGATCAATAACATTTAATTTCAAACCATTTATCCTTGATTGCTTTGCAAAACTAAGCTTTGAAAGGAGAAAGAAAATTAAAAGGGCCAAAAACAAGTATTGAGGTTCAAGAAAGGCCATAGCGAAGAATACTTGTTTTTAGGTAAAATCAAGATAGGATAGATAGAAGAAAAAGAGAAACTATGATTTTATAGTATTTTTTTCTTTTTTTATGAAGTTGTGGTGTAAGAAATTGATTATATATAAGCAAAACATGTTATTGAGTTAGTTTAAGTTGTTTTTTCAAGCTATCATAAGATAGGGTTTCTTACAAAAGAAGCTATGAATAGAAATAAGTGAGTAGAAATGTTTAAGTAGTTTTAAATCTTAACCTCTTACCTAAATATATGCACTAACTAAATATATGCATTAACTAGAGAAGCCAATTTAACAAATTTTAATAATATTATTTTTCATAGCTGAAATTTAATTCAAAATTTAATCAAGAGTAATTTAAATTTAATATCATGTCTTATGGATATGCAATATCAATTTGTAAATGGATATTGTGAAGAATATTAACTACTTGTTTAAAGTCGCAAATGAAATCGTTAAGAGACGGCAAATAAAAAAAATATAAATTTTAATAACTGAAGTTTTAGAGTCGCGACTCTAATTTATTCTAGAAGAATATAAAAACACCGCAAAGATAAAGTGTGGTATGTGAAATTAGATTTTGAATCCGGTGTAGGAAAATATATTATCACCCTATCATGTTTGTTTGGAACGATAGACTACATGGACGACCATACACATACCCATATAAGATCCACAACAAATTATTTTTTGATTAACTTTTTAAGAAAAAAAATCAAATGCGAGATATCCAAAATTTATTTTAAAGTATATAAGACTAATTTAATTTTGTTAAAAGTTGAGATTTTTAGATTTTTATATAAAGCTACCTATGCCAAAGAGACTTAGTCACTTATCCCAAATTAAAACTTTGCATATATTTTCTAAAAAAATACAGTATGCCGTACAAATTCCTTTTTTTAAGGGGCTTTCTTTCTTGCACCCAACGTTTTTCTTCTTATACTCCTAAATTTCACTTTGATGTCTAATCACTGTTACAATAAAGAGAAAAGGCACCGGTTGTTTATGTTTATAGGCATCGGTTCTACAACCAAGAGATATGTGCACGAGGTAAAAATGTTAAGCTTTATGCCTCGGTTATAGATCGAGATAAAACAAGACAGAAATATGCCTCGGTTCTTAGATAATCGAGGCAGTAACGTGTTTTTCTTTTATTTTTTCAGACTTTAGACTCGGTTCATTATGTCATGCCAAACAAACTCAAGATTTCCCAATTTCAGCTCAAGAATCTAAAACAAACAAGAAAACCATAACAGGAATCAAACAAGGCACAATATTACAACAACCAATGTCAAAATTCTGTCTAGAGAAGCAGCAAACATCATGAGCTTTGTTTGATGGACATGTCAAGTTTTGTTGCTGCAATAAGGGAAAACAGCGGTCCATACTCAATCAGCAACACCGCGTCATCCATATCCAAATTCAGAGAAGCAAAATGCGTGTCACACAGCAAAGGGCATACCCAAATCATGAGCTTCTTCAAAAATTTTCCTGAAGATGGACTTAAGCTGAAACTTTTTAGATCAAATTTCTTCCTCTTCGCACATGGTGAAACAGAAAGCCAGGGTTTCTCTGTTCTTCCCCCAACGGCGTGGTCACAGGCCACTTATCCATGCAGTTCAGCTTCTTCGCGCCACCTAAACCGTCGACAGAAGCATCTCTGACCACCACCATTACGCCTCTGTTGTAGGGAAATTCACAGACGCTAGGATACACTTATGCACGGGAGCTACTGGATTTAGTTGAAGCAACCGTTGAAGAGTATTCACCGACCAGGATAGCTGCCAGGAATGTTCGTGATAGGCATGTTTGGGGAAGACGATCTACTTCAAATTGAATTAGCTTTTATACTTTTATTGTATCCCATTAAATAATTATTTTGGACTCATTTTTTATGTTATTTTTTCCTATAAAATAACATTAAATTTTATATATGACTGATATTTAATGTTTCTTTACATTACATTTTTGAACTAAAACAACATTACATCATGAATCTACTAAGTCAACATAGGAGGTAATAACACCCATCAACTTTAAAAATGATTGCATCCTATTTGTATACGAATATGACCACATTCGCGCCTCTGGATAACAATGACTTGAGCATATCACATCTATCATAGGCAAAGGACAACCATCTTGTAGTTCAACCTATCAATTCCCTATTAGTAAAAAATCTTATTTTCAAATTAAACATAATAATAATAACATTACCTGTACGAAATGATTGTCGTTAACGTATCCTATACATACTAAGTGATGTTGTCTTATATCAGAAGGGGGTCTGGTACGTAGTGGGAATATCGTATAGTTCTGACTATATGAAAGATAGACTAGGATGACGTTATAACGATTAACAATTGCATACCCAATGTCTAGTATAGTCATCCACTTGGTTGCATTAGCCTATAAGGAATAAAACAAATTGTTATGATAAAACTAATAAAACAAATAATAAATACATTGTCAAGTATAGGAACGCGTACTATTGACTGTGGGTCCACCATCAAAGACCTCCTTAGCTCTTCTAGTCGATCATAGTCTCCCACTAGTGTCGCATATTCATCACGCCACTAACTCAGTTCTTTATAAAGATCATTTCGTATAATGGGTCAAGAATCTTCCTCGAGTCCCAATGACGCAACAATGCATCTATAGCCATAGTGACCATCAGCAACGTGATCAACAACATTGAGAATGTATGGTTGACAAATAGGATGAAATTGGTTTATCATAGGTACTCTCCTTTGTTGCATAGGTTTATCCTTAAGTTGAAATTTGTTTTTCGCAAACGAAGATTCAATTGTTGATTGAAATGTGTCTACATGCTCAAAATATGAGGGATCACGCTTTGTTGACCTCTCTGTTCTTTGAAGTTTTTTCTTTTGTGCATCCTTCGTCTTAACTTTATACAATGGAGGTATCATAGATGTCATTGGAGGACAAACAATGTCAAGTAACTTTTGTTTAATCGTCACTTTACCTCCAATCTCAACCTCCTTAAATTTTTCTTCAACCATAGCAAGCTCACGTTGTATGGATAACTCTGGTTGTGATTCATTTGATACAATATTTGAAATAGACAATCTTGTCCACATCACATGAAATTCACCCAAAGGAATCATACCAGAGGCATAATGTGCTAATTCACAAGCACAGGTGACACCGTAGGTCCATCTAAGTATGCATCCACATCTTCCCCTATCGAGTCCTATAAGATGTACTTGTTCTAATTCTTCAGCTATTAGTTCCAAAGCATATTTGGATACTCGTCCAACAAGTCTTTTGTTTGTTATGCCTTTATATTATAAGCTTCACTCATAACATTGAGACTACTTTCGAATGACGCTTTGATCTTATTATGTTGCAACATAATGACATTATGAATGACATCCCAGCAAGAATAAAGATCTCCCATACTATTTCCCAATACTTTCTTTAAGTTCCAATGAGCAGACTCAACCCTAACAAAAATAAATCAGCAATATTATCAAACATTCAAATACAAAATAAACTAATATAACATTAAAGCATACCTAATCGTTGTTGTATTCCCTAAATGCATAACGTTGTTTGTCCATGCCTTCACAAAGTAAGTATTGTATGGAATAATCCAAGTATTATTCACATATTCAAATAATAAAGGCCATGAACGACAAGTGTATTCAAGGCGATTCACACAGTCCCCAAACATAGATTCATCTTCACAATCCATGACGTTCTCTCATGCTTCCATTACAACATCTCATGCTTCCACACAATCAACTAACATTTTGCACTTCGCTTTGACATTTTTATAATATAGAAGCGACATAACAACTGATATGACTGAGGAAACACATTGTCGATGGAAGTCATCAAAGACAAGTCTCTATCATTGACAATGACTTGTGGACCAGTCTCAGATGTCAAAAATAAACCTCTAAGCTTTTGAAGAGCCCAAGTGAAATTGTTTTAACGCTCACTTGATAAAAATGTAAATGTGACTGAGTAGGTTAACCCTGTAGATGTCATACCAACAATCTCTAACAATGGAAACCAATATTTATTTGTTTTATAAGTTGAATCCATTAACAAAACAAAATTAAATGCATTCAATAACTTGATTGCATCAGGATGTGTCCAAAAGAGGTCACTGACAACCTCAAAATCATCTGCACATCTACTCCAATGTATGTACTTGTCGCGATCCAACATCATCATCAACTGTTGCAGCTCAGTTCTCGACCCTCTCAATGAGCGTTTATATGTATAACTTTTTGTGTAAACTTGTTTTATTGTAGTTACATTATGCTCATTATTTTGTTTCAGAGTCAACAAAATATTTGTCGATGTTACTTGGGTTTTAGTCATATCAACAAGTATTGCTTGTTCAGTAGGATTTAACCACCAGCATAAGGATGCCCCACTAAAGTTTTTACTAAATTGTGGTTGTGGTATCCATATATCACTTGCAATATCCACTCATCGCCATTACCAGATGGCTTGCCCCTTAACTGGAAAGGACACTCACATTTTCGGGTGTCATATGTACTAGGTTGGTCGAGTTTGTATTTTCTATATTTTTCGCCTCTTTCACATCCTAGCAACACAAACGTCTTCCTCCCAGGTTGACCAGTAGCTTTATCAGATCTTATAGTCACCATAACAAATCCTAGATCATATGTAATCCCTTTTACCCATTCAATTAAGCTTTCATGAGAGGAAAAATTTCATTTGTTGTGAAATTATTCGTCGGATCTTCCTCAACAACCTCATTTCTAAACGAAGAAAATTCTGATAGCATATTACAATTTATTTCAGGATTCATCCCATAACGATATTCGTCCATTTAAACTATAATCACCTATAACAAAATAAAAAAAAAATAATACAATGAATTTAAAATTATATTATAAAATCAAAAACTAATACAATAATTATAAAATTATAAATTTATTAACAATATAATATAACTTAAAAAAACACCAAGTTAAATAAACTTAAAACAATATATAAAAAAATTATTAAAAATTTTCATAACAATTTTTATATCTAAAAAATTATTAAAATTAAATATTTAAAATGCATTTTTTATATTAACAAAAATTAATAATTATAAAAATGAAGTTAACTAGTTTTATTAAATTTTTGTATTAAACAAACCTACTTAAATAATATTCATAAAACAACATGCAAAAATATGAAAAATTCGTAACAATTATTTTTTAACAATTACATATTATCTAATTATATTATAAATTCATAAAAATTATACATAAACTTAAATATAATTATAAAATAATAAAATAATAAGTAATATAACTAAAATTTTATATAAATAAATGAATGGCTGTCAAATTTATCACATATGGACATCCAATATATATATACATGATGCATCTATTGTTTCATCTTCAATTTTTAAAATAAAGGCTAATCCTTATTGCTTGTAATAATTAAGTATTCACAGGGTAACTAAGTTTTTCAGAGAAAAAACTTTTATGTATGATGAGCCAAGCACTTTCTGAAAATAAATGTTGTTAAATAATATACACACTGTCACAAAGAATGGTAGTAGAGTAGACAATCTCGGATATGGAAATCCAATTTTATATATATATATATATATATATATATAGATATATATATATATATATAGATATATATTTATATGGGTTTCCTAACGCTCGTACGCTTGTTTTTAAGTGGATACATTTCAGCAATGTGTACCGGGTTTTAGTAGACAAAAATACCCTTGTATATCATGGATTCTAAGTTTTAAGGTTAAGGATATTTTAATAATTTTAATTCTCAAAACTAAAAAAAAAACCCAAACCCTTACTCAATCCAACATTTTCTCTGTCATCTCTACTGTAGCTCCATTGAAAAAATCAGAAACACTTGTCGTTAAACAATTTGCCTTTGTAAAGAGTCGAGTCAATGACATATTCATCACCTTCAGGCAAAGGTTCATTCAAGATCTCTTTAATTTCACCATCTTCACTAACTAATTTCATCATCTGGATAGGTTGAGTCATCATCTCTAAAAAAAACCCTCTAGGCCAATTACCAATTCCTTCGGATATCATTATGCTTGTGAAAATTAGATAAAATTATATACGACAAAAATTATAAAATGAAAACTCATTATAAAATCATTTTTTGTAAGAAATTGTTTAACAACGAGTGTTTCTGATTTTTTTTCCAGGCCAATTATCAATTCCTTTGATGTTATTATGCTTTTGAAAATTAGATAAAATTAGATAAGACAAAAATTATAAAATGAAAACTCATTATAAAATCATTTTTTGTAAGAAATTGTTTAACAACTGAGTATTTCTAATTTTTTTCTAGGTCAATTACCAATTCCTTTATGCTTGTGAAAATTGGATAAAATTAGATAAGACAAAAATTATAAAATGAAAACTCATTATAAAATCATTTTTTGTAAGATTGTTTAACGGCAAGTGTTTCTGATTTTTTTAAGTTGGGGCTACCATATGAGGACACAGAAAATGTTGGAGTAGGAGAGATGAAAGAGAAAGGGGTTAGAGGAATGAGGGAGGTGAGCAAGGGTTTGAAGTTTCTTTTTTCTTTTTTACTTTTGAGAATGAAAATTATTAAAATACCTTTAACCTTAAAACTTAGAATCCATGATATATAAGGGTATTTTTGTCTACTAAAACCCGGTACACATTGTTAAAAAACATGCGTACGACGCGTTAGCAAATTCATATATATATATATATATATATATATATATATATATATAATCGGATTTCTATATGCGATAGTAACATAATTGTTTTTAATCTAAATTAGTTTTATTAATTTTAATAAATTAAAAAAAATAATTATATCAATTAAAAAATATCCAATTTCATTATAAATTAATACAAAATCATATATAATTTTAAAATTAATTATAAATTAATAAAATAATTAAAACAATAATATAATTAAAGTTTTATATATAACATTAAATATGTATATAATATTGATATCCAAATTGTCACGTCTCAATTAATTGGACTGCTGAGTCACCAGGATGCTTCCATTAATGCACCCACGTCACACGTGCAGTGCCATTAATGTGCACTTATCCCCTCTGACTCGCGTATGCCATGTGTCCTTTTGGAAGGTTCGAAAACTGTGAGTGGAAACCAGGTGTCAATTGGAGAGGGGGACGTTCGTTTTCAACCGTGGAACAAAACTGAGTTTTTCAGAAAAACCCTTCATTCTCCTCTGCATGCACCTTCTTTCCAAAAACTTGATTTTTCATCTTCCTCCGTCTTCTCTCTAAACACCATTCTCCTTCTCTCTTCTGCAACTTATCATTCCCTACTCCGATCAAACTTCAGGCACCGTGGAAGCAGTCCCGGAGTCATAAGCTACGTTTTGAACCGAACGGTTTTGGATTCTGAAACGGGTAAGTTTCACGTCCTTAACTGCTCTTCCTTATCAACATGCAAGCCTCATTCTGAATTTGCATGCACCTTATCTGAACCAATCTTGCTTTTCTGTAATTTTAGCTTGAGGAGTTTTGGGTTGAGCGTTAAGGGTAGAAGAGATTTTCACTGAAAACTAATTCTTTGTCTGGAAAACGTGCGCACACTTCTAATCCGGGTAAGGGAAGCTTATTAGATTTAATTCATGTGATTTTACTGTACTGCATGTGCGTTTATGTGTTGTTTGAAGTATGAATTATGATATGGGATTTTTGGTATATGAATATGATCCTGAAATGATGTATGAAAATGATGAAATGTTCTATGGTTTGATTAAATTGAAAAATGAGTTGTATGATGAGATGATGTATGAAAAAGTATGGATTTGTACTATGATATGAGCAATTTAATGTATGAAAGTTTATACTGAAAAATGTGTCTACTGTAAGTTGAATTTGAATATGTAAGTCTATGAAAATGAACGTTCGTTATCGAAACGGTCTTTGACCGTTCGGTATTCTCGGTAAATTCTTTGAAATAGTTGGATCCTTTCATTTGGAAAGGATTCTATTTGAGGACGAACGCCCTCTTATATATAGCTTTACGTTTGAGCGTTCGGCCAAACGTAAATATCTTGAGAGTTGTGTGAGAGATTTGAGAAGCCTGAAAATATATTCAAACACTTAGTCATATTGTTAAAAAGGTAACGTCACCATTATAACTTATGAAAAATCCTATTTCAAAAATATTGAATCAGTGATGGATCTCGACCCAAAAGCGTACGTCTTGAGTGGCGCTCGGTCTTATACCGAACGCTCGTCCTAAAAATGTAAGTGATAAGTAGCGCTCGGTCCTATACCGAACGCTCATTCTTTCCGTAATTATCAACGAGCTGAAATAGCGTTCGTCCTGAATTTTAATAGCGTTCGTCCATAAACTTAAATAGCGTTCGTCCTAAATTTCATTAAATTCTCGTGCCGCGTTCGGTCATTCACTGGCAATCGGTTATTCCAACTAAATTGTACTTAGTACTTTTTAGTACTCGTATTTTTATCTTCAATCAGTTGAATTGAATCTGAAATCTTGTCAAGTGAATTATTCTAAGTATAAGTTGAATTGTTCTAGAATCAGTTCATTTAACTGATTCAAATGGTAATAACTTTCGTCATGAAAGATGGGTCAGCTTTATCCTTTCGGAAAAGAAGTTCCTTCAGTCTCGCTCTTGACGTTCGTCCTCGTTATGAAGAGGATTGAACGCTCGTCTTTTTATGGAAGTGGAACAAAGAATGAAAATGTTAATAAGAGGAAGTATTAAGATGTGTGAACACTATAAGAACTGAATTTATGATTATGGATTTTGAACGAGCGTTCCGGGGAGGAACGACTCTTGAATGGAAATTGAGATTTGTAAAGTATGGACGTGGTAAGCTTAGATGGTGGTTCATCCTGATATTCCGTGAGTGCTCGTTCTCAAGTAGAGAGGAGTATGTCATGTGTGGGAATGGCATGAGGTCTTAGTCCATAACTGTAACTTGGACAGAACGGACTAACCTCAGGAGGAAACTGATGAGCATTCCAGTTATCCCACCTGAGTGCACGGACGCCTTAGCTACACAGGATTCATACAGTCCGAACGGTCAGTCTAGTACCAGGGATTTGATTGAGTTAATGGATGAATTGAATGTATGTGTTATGAAACTATTTGATGTATTTGATATGTATGAATTGTATGTTTGACTTGAATTAAATTCAATAAGCTTACCCTTGCACTTTCCTTTGCGTTGTCTGTATATGTACGTCCGTCTTGTCTGTGCAATGATCATCCGTGTGGATGTGAGCAGAGGGAGATGCGTCTTTGGAGGAAACGCTCGAAGAGGAAGTCATTGCTGAGGAAAATCTCGTGGAGATTGAAGTGAAGGCCGAACAGTAGGTCGTTCGGTTATAGTTTATTTTAGTTAGGGTAGTGGGCCGTTCTATAACGAGCGTCCTTTTTTTGTATGTTGAATAGTTGGACGATCGATAATTATTTTTGTAAACCATTCGTCCTCATTGTTTTATGAACGCTCGTAAACTTATGTTTGTATTTGAGGTCGTTCGGCCACTTGCGATTTTATCCTTTTAATTTGTAAGACTGTTTTGTCATATTAATACATGTTAATATTCTATTATATAGTTGCTGACTGTATAATTTTGGGATGTTACACAAATTCTCATCATGGGATCTTAAATCCGATTCCTGTGCCTTCGGCTATTCATATCCGATAGGGTATTAAGTTTATTTTGTTTCAAAATCAGTTTTATTAATTTTAATAAATTCATACAAATTATTTTATATTAAATAGAAATTATATAATACATTATAAACTCATATGTAATATAAAAAAAATAATTTAAACTAATAAAGGAAGTATTAAAAATAAATAAACTAATATAAGAAGTACATAAGTTAAACATATAGAATATTCAATATAATGTAAGTTGTGTATCGGATATCCAAATCCGAATTTTCATAGATTGATGTCCAAATCCGATCCCCATGCATCGGTTCTCCAGAATTGATAAGTTTATTTTGGTTTTTCATTTCTCACATTCAATAACTTCAGTTTCCGTCATTTGATGCATGCAAACATATTAACGAAAATAAAATTCCTCTCCATCAATATCACTACAACCATGAAGTGTATCTATGCACACAGATTAAAAACAAATACTAACCTCTCTCTTCAGCAAAAACACAAAGAAGAACGAGCTAACAACGAAGCACCTAAAAGTGCACCAACACAAAGAGTCAAGCTGCGTGGATGCACCACTCCAAACCGCACTTGAACAATCCTTCTCAAATATCTTTAGAAAATACTCACTCACAAATATAACAATTGATATCAGCTGCAAAGTAAAAAACTCAAGAGAAAAAATATTATCAAAGAGTTGTAATTCAAAGGTGCATGGGTGTAGGGTTTCTTTATAAAAATGAAATGGGATGCAGGAGATGCAGGGGTGAAGGGGCTTTGTTTCAGCACCCTACGTTTTTCTTTCTATTCCCCTAAATATCACTGATGCCAATTATAATCCGATATATATATATATATATATATATATATATTAAGAAATGAATTTTAAGTCTAACTTAATCCCACAAAACCGACTTATAAGGTGATGTTTGCACTCAAGTGACACCAAATTGTTAATGATTTGCAAGACAACCTAGAAGACGAAATATCAACCTAAAAGACTCGTCCTAAGCAACAAATTTGGGAGGTTGGTCCATGTAAATTTCTTCTTGCAAATCATCGTTGAGGAATGCATTGTTAACATCCAGTGGATAAGAGGTCACTGTTAGAGAGCCACCACGACTATGAATAAACTAACAAAAGTCATCTTTTGCAAAGCATGCATGGACAGGTCAAATGCAATGGTGACAAAAAGAGAGGTCAGAAGAGACGACAATGGAAGAAGCCATGGATGAAATGGAGAGAGAAACCATAAAAATCCAATATTCTCACATCAAGACACTTGAAAAAGGAAAAGGGGCAACCTCGATGCTCTGATTAGCTGCTTGAGAGGTTTGCGCCCACTTATATATTCTAAATTGGTCTTATCTCTAGTCGATGTGAGACTTCCAACACACCCCTTACGCCGATGTATATACATCTCGAGTGTGAAACTAGACATTAATGGGTGGTCCGATAGCAAGTGGAGCAATATGCCCAACAAATAACAAATATTGCTAGGTTAGGCTCTAACCATAGCTCTAATACCATGTTAAAAGGTAACTTTAAGCGCAACTTAACCCACAAAATCGACTTGTAAAGTGAGGTTTGCACTCACTTATATACTTTAAGTTGGCCTTATCTCTAGTCGATCGAGATAAGGCCAATTTAAAGTATATAAGTGAGTGCAAACCTCACCTTACAAGCCGATTTTGTGGGGTTAAGGTTAGGCTTAAAGTCTACTTCTTAACATGGTATCAAAGTCAGGTTAGAGCCTATCCTAGCGATATTTGTTGTTTGTTGGGCATATTGTTTCACTCTCTATCAGGCCGTTATCGGACCATCCATTAATGTCTAGTCTCACGCTCGAGATGTATATACCTCGGCGTAAGGGGGGTGTGTTGGAAGTCTCACATTGACTAGAGATAAGGCCAATTTAGATTATAGAAGTAGGTGCAAATCTCACCTTACAAGCTGGTTTTGTGGGGTTGAGTTAGGCTTAAAGTTCACTTCTTAACAATATATATATATATATATATTACTAAATTAATTAGGTAAGCATGTAGATGTCTTCCATTCCAGATATGATATATAATTCTTTTTGCAAAGAAATACATCCAATCTAAGGAAAAGAGGCATGCTAGATTTGGATCTATGCAACAAAGGAAAATACCTATGTTAGATCAATTTCATCCAACTTGTCACCCTTACACTATTGATGTCGTTGTTGATGACCATTGTGGGTATAGATACATTATTGCTTTGTGGGAGATGTGTGAAGAGTCATGGCCCCTTGTCTGACATGATTTCTTTAAAAAACTTAGTCATTGACATGATGAATATGCAAGTTTAGTGGGAAATTATGATCGAATAGAAGAACTAAGAAAGTCATTGTTAGTCAATTACTTTATGTTATACTTTACATTTTACTTATTAGGTTTTGCTTTTGTCTTCCATATTGATTTGTTTCATTAATTATAGGGTAATATAGAGAAATGGATGACTATACTAAACATGGACTGTTAACTCTATATTTTCCTCATTTTTCTGTGTTAATACTCTTCTTTTAGGATATTTTAGTTTTTAATTCATTAGAAATAATATAGTTTAGAGTAATTAGGATAAAAATAGATTTTGTAACATTAGTGTTAATTTTCCCTTTTTAGTTAAATAAATAGTTTTTTTAATAAATAAGTTTTTTTAGGCGTTTATCTTTTCTTCTTGCTCTTTAAAATTCCTAATATTTTTTGCAGATCAAGTGCTGAAATGGCTGTGCTGAAAGTGTTGTGTTGGGCCCAACAATCTAGGCCAGCGTTGATTTGAAAGACTGCCACTACAATGTTGATTTAGGCCACGGGAAATGAATCTATTGGACTGCTGCATTTGAGATTAAGCTGCTAGTAGATTCTTTAATTGCACAACCGCGTTATGGGTTGAATCTCCTTTAGGGTATGTTCACTTGGAGGTGATTCCCTGTTCACGCATAACAGCGAGTGACGATTACAAGAGAAAGTTGTGTTCGCTTGGACACAATTGCGCGGAAGGAATTAAAGTGAATTGCGGGATTTACCGCTTTTTGGTCACCCGCTACGAAGACGCGATTTGGAGGGATCGCAACGCAAAAGTCTGATGTGCCCTCAGCATGGGATCGCAAACCTTTTACTTTTACTTTTTCCAAAATTTGTTTGTTTGTTTGAAGAGGCCACGCTCAGTGAAAGTACGTATATAACAGTGATGAAATTTATTAAATTAATATATATATATAAATCAATTAGTAAATAAAGTTATTTTTTTAAATTTAGTATAATTTATATTTGTAACATTTTCATAATAAAAAATGGACATTGCAAAGCATTTTGGCATCGTCCAGTGAGATGTGTAAGGCATTTTTCCAGAACCAGTGTTAATGCATGTTTTATACTACATTTTAAAAAAAAATTCATTTTACTAAATTATAATTTAATTAATTTTTATAAATTATTTTTAATAATTATTTGTAATTTTTTACTCTTAATAAACATTTTTACAAATAAATATAACATAAACAAATATCATTTTATATCACCTTAATACCTAGGGGCATTTTGGTAATCTATAATTTCTACCAATTAAACAAATTTTTTAAAACTGGCACATCAATCAAATCCTACACTAATTTTCACAAATTTTACCTCTAAATCTACTCTCAATCACCTCCAAATCCACTCAAATAAACACAAAAAAAATTACCCTCAAATCCCCTCAAATCCATTCAATCACTCTCCCCCAAATCATCTCTCCCAATCAACCCCAAATTCTCCCCCAAATCATCTCTCCCAATCAACCCCAAATGAACACACCCTTAGGGAAACATTGCTTGAGTTGCTGTTAGGCAAATGGATTGGGCTGGTTTTAGTGGAACGACACCGTTTGGAGAAGCTTGGTAGCTGCTACCTTTGCAAATGGGCAGAGAGCTCGTTCATTATGGGATTTTTCCCCAATTCCCTCAACCCTCAACCTAAGGTTCTTGCGAAAAGAAAAGAAGCAGAGTAGAACCAGGCACGAGCTCAATGGTTGATTTGAGAGCTGATAGAGGAAGAAGCCCAAAAGGATGTTTGGCCCAAAAGCTAATAGGACCAGAAGGATGATCGGAAGCGGTCGACGGTTGAAGAGCAAAGTGATTCAGAGTTAGTTGGAGTTGACTCTCGAAGCTTCCAAGTTTGTTTTTAGTTCTTCCCCCTTTTCCCCTTTCCCCCTTTTTTTCTTTTCTGTTTTGGATTTTCCCCTATAAAAAGGGAAGTTTTGTAATGAATAGTACGTGCACTGGGTGACAGACGGTGTACTTTGGGTAGAAATGGGTAGTGGGTGACAGACGCCACTTTTTCCAAATTCTTGCCTTTAGTCTTAGACTTTATCAGCTTTTCATAGAGGTAGAACTTTGTTCTTTTCACTAGAACTCGAAGATGATCACACTGGGTGACAGGCTTTGCAGTTTTCTTTGATTTCTGGTATCAATTGTATTCTCATTTCCAGTTTTCAATAAGAGTTTTTACGTTTCATTCTTGATTCACTTTACATTTGATTGTCATTTGTCCTTATTGATTCCATTTATGTTTCTGTAATTGCACTATTATTGATCCTATTCTTTTGATATTCATTTCTAAGTTTGACGAGTTTTTCATATTATAGAATAGATGCTTCGGTTCTGATTCAATTCTAAAATGTTTTCATTTGAATTTTTGGTACCACTGTTGGGTAGATCTTAGGTATGTTTAGTTTGAATATGAATTTCCTTGTTTCCTTTTAATTTATTCTGTTATATGAAGTTCCAGATTCAATACATTTAGATTTTATTTTCTAGACCGTGTATATAGGCAGTCTGCATTGTTGATTACATGTTTCATGAATTGCATTCATTTTCAGGATTTAATTTTGGTTTCTTTCATGTTTCAATTCTATTTCAGTTTTCTATCTTGTTGTTTCTGTTTGAGATTTATTTTCAGGTCTTTTATTTTAACTTCTCATTGATAGAACTAGGAATCTTCACTTACATATTCTTTCCCTACATCCAGAATTAAGCATTCAGTTTCTTTACTTGTTTTTCATGCATCTGGCTTTTAGGTTTAATAGTTTAATTTCTTAGCATTAATCATTTTAGCAGATACAATCATTGCATTATCATTTAGTTTCTTTCTTTAGATTTTATTTTTTCCCCACCTTGTTTGAATAAAGTTTAGGACTTAATTCTACAATTCTATCTTAACAAGTACTAAGTCCATGGATTAGACCCTAGGTTGCCCCTATACTACATTAGTAGGGAATTTAGGTTTGTTGACTTTTGTGTGACCAAAAGCCTTTCAACATGGACTATACTATTGTTAATTGATATAATGTCATCTTAGTTTGTTTGTCATGAGTTCAAAATATTACGATCTTCCAACTACGTACTACACTACCTTTTGATATAAGACAACATCAACTAATCAGTATATGACATGTTCATGGTTCAATTTTTGTTTAGGTAAGGTGATTATAATTTCTACTAGTAATTAATATATTATTTTCGTTTACTAATTTTATCTTTAAAGGTTCATTTACAAGAAGGTTGTCCTAAACCAATGGTGAATATTATATCACCTACCCATTGTTATCCCGAGGCTCGAGCATGGTTATCCTTTTATGTGAGTATGATGCAAACACTTGTACAGTTGATAGGTGTGAATACCAGTTATGTAGACTTGCTGCAAGACTGATGTTTGTATTACGTAACCACTTTATATAAATGCAAATAATAAAAATGAAGTTGTTCAGTTAGAAACATTAAACGAATTTCAAAACATAATAAAAACGTTGCTAATACATGTAAGTAAACCAAGTTCAACAAAATATTAAATAAACACAATATTATCCATATGTAGATGAACATTTGCCTCGTACATTGTGACCTCATCTACTGTTGAGGGCATGTTGCTTGGATGCCTCACGAGTTATCTGTAATTCGTTAGTCCGATACCATGGTACAATGTCCTCACTCACATCACAAAAATCAATCATCCTTTTAAGATGATCATAATACTTCTAATAGTGCCTTAAAATGACGACAAAGGAAAATTAATTAACATTGTTTCATTACATAAATTCATAAACATTGTTTAGTTACATATTGATAACCTAAATCTTGACTTTAATCTCTTGACCATTGGAATGTCATCTAAGGGATGTCGGTGAAGTCAAGGCATTAGACTCGGTCGATCATCTTCAATATCATGAATAACATAAGGATGAGCTACCTTATTGTTTTATCTCTACAAAGTTAGCATCTCCAAGCTGATTGTACAGGTGTGCAAGTGCAAAATTCCCCATTCATATCTGTCACATGATGTAGATCTCTAAAGACAATTAAGTAGGACACACGAACGTAAGTGCCACTCATATTCACGAAAATTGTGCATCCAACAAGATGCAACAAATAGGCTTGTACTACATACTCCTACTATTGGTTCACACGGCAGTCATTATATACGTCTCTCAACAAACTTGGTCTTACGTGAGGACCACGAGATTACCTAAGCTCAAACATAGCCCTCGTTCAGTCCACTCCTAAACTAAATTTCGAAATCTGGTAGACTCTTAAATCGATTTTCAAAATCTGGTGCTTTTCAAAATCAGATTTCGAAACCTAGTGCTTTCCTAAACCTGATTTTGAAATATGATATTTATCCTCAAAATTCAGTGATTTCCTTTATAGATCTCACCTTTTACAAAATTATAAATTTGTTTCACCTATAAACTAAAATTTCGTCCCCCAAATTAATAAGCAATACAAAGTAACGTCGTTATGGACTTAACGTCGTTATAAACAAGAGAGAGAAAAAGCTGGACAACAGAAGAGAGAAGAGAAAAAGTACGACCACATTAGCATGGACTTAACGTCGTTGTTGTCAACTTAACGGACAAAACCTTATTCATACACTTTTCATAACATAAGGACCCAATCATTTTTAAAACCGGGTACTAAACAAAAATTCACCTCTTAACATGAGGACGAAGTAAGCATTTAAGCCAATAATAAAAGAGGGGGTGATTATGTTTTTACTACTCAAAGTCAAAGAAGGTCATTTATGATATTTAGAAAATTTTGCGATATAGGAAGAAAAAGCGAGGTGCATGGAGAAGCCCTAAACTGAAAAGAGTCTAAATTGGCCTTCTCCAAAACTGAGGCAAGATTTTTAATGACTATTACTTCTACACCCTTTTAAATTATAAAATCCCAACTTTACCCGTAAGTAAAAAGTATAAATCCTAACCTTACTTTCTCCTTTCCTATCATTCTCCTTGTGTCACACCACTTTCACTCATTCGTGGTGTCTGCAACTCCAATCCGTTTCCATTCCATCAGATTTTGCACCTCCCTCCCTTATCTTATTTCCTTCTTTATTAGATTTGTCATTCTTGAAGACTAATTAGCTAATTGCTCAATAACCAAAAGGGGAAGAAAACTCAAGTTATTATTATTATTATTTCTAATAAAATGTGTTCGTGGGACATGTCCACAAGAAACAATTCTCAACTATCTTCTTTTTTTTAATCCTAGATTTATTTAGTTATCCTACTACAAAGCTGAAAGGTTCTCTCTCTTCGATGTTCTTCAATGTTCCAATGATCGAAATATTTGTAAAGACACTCCAATGCAAGTCAGGTATATGTGTATAAAAGCAATAAATGTTATATTAAATGAGTAATTCTTACATCATGAACAATCCTATTTGTAGTACCTTTGTGAGCTTTTACCTAGATAAGCCTAAATTATGTAGGTCAAGACTTTTCCTATGTTGTTAGGATTTTTCTAACTTTGTTTGTTTATCTAATCCTTGACTAACCATATTAATCTTGTTTTGGGATGCCAACAGGACCAAGGTGCATATTATTGTTATGATAGAGATATTCGTGCTGAGGTGGTATTGTCTCAGGTTGACAACATTGTTTCAACCTTACACAACACACTAGCCTCTAAGGCTTGAGATATCTTGGATTTTAAAGTATGTTACTTTGGAGAGAAAATTTCCTTCCTTTAGTTATCTAACCATTATAGACATACATGATTTAAAAGGGTAAATGGAAAGCCATTGTTCAACTTTGTTTGAAACTTGGGCTTTCAACCCACTTAAAATTCTTAAATGGCTTGCTTTCATCTTCCATACTCATATAAGTTATTAATCTATCAAAATTTAATATTCTTTGCTATGGTTAAAATATTGAAATGTCTTAGCATCTAAAAAAAATGGATATATTATGACTTTTAAAACTATAATGCAAGACTAGACCATCAAAATCAGGTTTTTTACCATTCTAGAGTAATTTCATTATAAAATTA
>JAHCHA010013439.1:736850-748754 GCA_027742795.1 Vigna hirtella
CAAAATCAGGTTTTTTACCATTCTAGAGTAATTTCATTATAAAATTATAATAAGGGTGCAAGTTTTAAAAACTTCTGAGCTTGGGCAAATCTGCCAACTTGGCATGACTTCAAAATGAAAAAGTTGTGTCATGCTAAAGTGACTTCATGATAATACTGTTAAAACTATACTACAAATGGATTAAAGTCATATCAAGTCATGACAATTTCAATGGAAAAATTCAAGTCATCACAACTTAAGATAACTTTAGTTATATAGTGAAATGAACTAAAATTGTACCATATCATGATGAATTTAGTTATGTAATGACTTCATTTCATTTCATTAAGTCGTCACATCATGACACAACTTCAGTTCATTTCAAATTAAAGTCGTCATAACATGACATGACTTCACTTTATTTCGTTATAAACAAAAGTCGTGTCAACATGACATAACTTCAGTTCATTCGTAGTGAAGTCACTTTAACATGACACAAGTTCTTCGTTTTGAAGTCATGATAACTTGACACAACTTGTCCAATCTCGAAATTTTTTTAAAGCTTGCACCATTCTTGAAATTGCATATAAAATTACACCAAAATGATAAAAAAAACATAAAAAATCTAACAACACACCATGAGGTCATGCTCAAGGACATTACTAAGTCCTTTCCTACTATTAAATCTGTGATCTTCTCAAGTTCGTTCTTGACTATGATGTCTACACTACCATGGTCACCACTCTCTCCACCACATCAACAATATTTGTCATGATTTTTCTTGCAACAACACATTACATATTGTTTCGGCACACATATATAAAGAAAAATAAAAAAGCCAAAATTATAGTTGACAAAAGAATAATTTATTTATAACATAACATAAGACTTAGGTTAAAAAGGATATAAAAAATGAAATAAGTTAGAAATTTATTTATATTGAATTAAATTAGATGTAATTAAATATTAACAATGAATTTAGCTAAAATTTTAATAAAAATGATTGATAAAACCAAAATTAATAAAATACATTAGTAACATATATTATTAGGATTATGATAATCCTAGTTAAATAACCAATTAAAATTGAAAATTGTTGTAATATGTCTCGGAAGAATTTGTATTATTATTGTTTTAATTTATTGAAAGAAGACTTTAACCTTATACATATTTGACTATTGTTTTCTAGATAAGTTGACAGATGTAGACAAATTCAGATGCTCAAGTAAGTTTGATCCTAAAATCCCTCTTCCAAAAAATACTCTTTGTCGTTGCATTTGTTCAAAGTTGTTCATGACTTTTCTTGCAACAACATATTAAATATATAAAGAAAAATAAAAATGCAAAGATTATTGTTGACAAAGAATAATTTAATTACAACATAAGACTTAGGTTAAAAACATAGATGTAGGATATACAAAAATTAAATAAGTTAGAAATTTATTTGTATTGAATTAAATTAGATGAAATTAAATATTAACAATGAATTTAGCTAAAATTTTAATAAAAATGGTTGATAAAACTAGAATTAATAAAATACATTAGTAACATACATTATTGGAATTATGATAGTCTTAGTTAAATAACCAATTCAAATTAAAAATGGTGGTAATGTGTCTTGAAAGAATTTGTATTTTATTGTTTTAATTTATTGAAAGAAGACTTTAATTTTATACATATTTGATCATTGTTTTCTAAATAAGTTGACAAATTCAGACAAATTCACAAGTTAAAAAAGGTTTGATCCTAAAATTCCTCTTCTAAAAATACTCTTTGTTGTTGCATTTGTTCAAAGTTGTTCAGTTTTACTTGTTAATTAACACATTATTTACTATTTTACAAGTTGAAATAAATTGAGTAAAAAATGAGTAGGAAAGTAGGTTATCCGCATGTTTAAAGAAACATAAACCATTTTCCTTTTAATTAAATTTCCACGTCAAAAGCTTTGAACAAGGTACAAACACAGTACAGTCTTCATTGTTTTTCGATACGAACTAGGCCTCCTTAACAAGTTGCCTCTGTCCCGCCTCCTCAGAATATCCGTCAAACATAGCGGCGATTTTTCCAAACTTCCATTTTCCCTTCAACTTCTTCTTATACGCCTCTCATTCCCTCCTTCCTCTCCCAAACAATATTTAGTTTCTTCTAACTATGGCTCAGGTTGCGGTCTCACGTTCCATTCAAGGCTCCCTTTTATGTCCCTCTTCTGGATCTGCACGTGACAGGTCTCAAAACCTGTTAAAGCTTCCATCTTTTGCTTCCACGGTGTTACCTTCCCATGGGAACAATAGCAAACGCTCCCAACTCGCCCCCAGAAGCTTTCAGATCAGTGCAAGGAAATCTGCCCCTTCTGAAGTCATCCCTGTGTCACCCGAAGATGACCCAAAGGTTCCTGCTTTTGTTTTTCTATTTTTTTCATTGGATGGGTTTTCCGGGGGTAATTGTTGTGACCCATTTTGTGTCGTGGTGATTAGATTGAGCAGCATTTGCAACATTTACGTGGGGTGCAGCCATTCGGAGAGAATTCGGCTGGGATGTGGTCGAAGCCCACGTTTAGACGCAAGACAAAGATAGTGTGTACCATTGGACCTTCTACCAATACGAAAGAAATGATTTGGAAGCTGGCTGAGGCTGGGATGAACGTGGCTCGATTGAATATGTCTCATGGAGACCATGCGTCTCATCAGAAAGTCATTGACTTGGTTAAGGAATATAATGCTCAAAGCAAGGACAATGTGATTGCAATCATGCTTGACACTAAGGTTGGTTAGTTCTATACTCAAACATCTTGTTTTCACTTTTGTTTTTCTGGACAGGGATTTGTTGTTCTTGTATATTTGCTTCGTGACAATTTTGTATTGACATGGTAATCAGAAGGCGTACTTGCTAAATTAAAAGTTTACTTTTGTGTACTTTGAGGTTGTGGTTGCGATTTCCTGTAATCCTTGATATTGTGGGAAATTTTGGACAAATACAGCCACTAACTGTTTTTAATATAGTTTGGTCAATAACTTTGGGATTGTTATACTGCTTTCAAGATGACGCAGATCGTGGAGGGTGTTGCAATGATTTAGCCTTTTGTTGTGACACTTTCCATTATGATAATGACTGCTGATAATTATTTTACTTTAGTTTCTGCTCTGGGAATCATAATTAAATGGCTAAGAGACAGGACTTTGACTTATTATGCTACATGTATAGCTATAGTTTAATATGGAAGCATGTGCCATTAATCTCTGTCATGTAAATCTTATTTAACGTTGTTATACAGCCATTTATTCATAATTTGGTGGGTGTAATTATACTCTTTCTTTAACAATGGAGAATGCGATGTATTTGTAGTTAGGTCTTATAGCATAGGTATGAATCCTGGATAGTGGTGTGCATAGTTAATCTCTGATAAAAAAATTAACTCTGATTAAAATATTGATAAAAATATGAGTGATATACTGCTATTCTTCTATTTTGTGCTCTGAGTAATAGCATAGAGTGCACATTGCCTCTGAAAGTTAACCTCTTTACCTATACCATAGCCCCTAAAGCTAATCAGTAGAAAGTATTCTACTGTTGAAGGATCAAGAGCAATCCTTAGCTCGTGTTTAGAATTTTAGCACTTGGCAATGCAATTATGACTAGCTAGCAATTAGGTTAAGTTGACTACTGCTTATTAGACTGTCAGCTTTTTCTCTTGATTGATTTATTGTATTCAAGCTATAAAAAAGAGCTCAAGCCTGATTTCATAAAATTTGAGAGTAGTTGATTTTCCCTTTCAAAATCTCTCACTAAGTTTTTGATATATGCTGTTTCACACAACGTCAAGTATGCATCATATGCGAACAATTCCTCCCAAGCATCCTACTTTTCAAATCAAGAGTATTTGATTGTGTTACTTAATATTTATCATTCTTCATTTTCAGGGTCCTGAAGTTAGGAGTGGGGATTTGCCACAACCTATTATATTGGATCCTGGGCAGGAATTCACTTTTACCATTCAGAGAGGTGTTGGAACTGCAGATTGTGTTAGTGTGAACTACGATGATTTTGTCAATGACGTGGAAGTGGGGGATATGCTTCTTGTTGATGGTATGATGTTTATCTACCGATCAATTAGAGTGTCCAAATTTCTCAAACTTTTTGTTTTACTCATGGATTGATAAATTAGCACTCCAACATTATGGTGATATATGCATATAATTTTAAATTTCATTAAAAAGTTTTCTCTGCGATAGGGGATTAATCTCGGTCGTTACAGAGTTAATGCCTTCTCAGAGATTTGCCACTTGAGGCCACCTGGTAGTGAAATTATGCTATAATTTGTTTTTGAGATACATTGATAATCTTTTTTATCCAAGAAACTTGTTCTGGTTAAGGCCTTAATCATGAAAGCATTTGCTTGTACTCAAGTATTGCATATTGTCATCAGGTTTGCAAACAAACAAGTGATAACACTGTTTATGCTGCCTTCCATCTTTCTTGATGGTTTGCGCAGGATAATGGGATGCTGCTTAGCTCCGTTACATAAATTTGAATTGACTTATTAAATGAATTAAACTGTTGAAAGATGCAAGGCTGATGTTATTCCAAAGAAGAATATTATAGGCTAGATAGAATGTATAACATATAAGCAACTTACTTGACACTCACAAGGGTAAAGTTCCCACTATTTGGGATCCGAAAAAGGTTTGGACCCATTATTTAACACTCTTATAGTAGTATACACTTGTCCTTTGCACTTAAAATTGTTGAACTTTTGGTTTAAACATAATGTTCCTTACTTTTTAATGTGTTATGTAGGTGGTATGATGTCTATGGTGGTTAAGTCTAAGACAGAGGATTCTGTGAAATGTGAAGTTGTTGATGGAGGAGAGCTCAAGTCTAGGCGACATTTGAATGTTAGAGGAAAAAGTGCTACACTGCCTTCAATCACTGGTCAGAATTCAGATTATTAATTTCAATCTTGACAATATTCTAGTGTATATCTCTGTGTGCTTCAGTTGGGTGGGAGGGTAGTTACTGGGGATTGATGTTATGCTCGTTTCCTATGGACTTAATATTCACATTCATTTGTTGCAGAGAAGGATTGGGATGATATCAAGTTTGGAGTTGATAACAAAGTTGACTTCTACGCTGTTTCCTTTGTTAAGGATGCTGAAGTGGTTCATGAACTGAAGAATTATTTGAAGAGTATATATCTAAAAGAATTTAAAATATATCTGATTAGTTTGCTGTGTATTTAGATTATATATATGATGAATTTCTCATTCAATGCTGCAGGAAGTGGTGTTGATATACATGTCATTGTAAAAATTGAAAGTGCAGACTCTATACCAAATTTGCACTCGATTATCACTGCATCTGATGGGGTGCTAACCTATTCCTGACATTATTTTTTTTAGGCTTGCGTTTTTTATATTTCATTTATTTTGCTTAGTGGTTCTAACTAATATAATTTCTGTACTGATTGTTGATGCCTTGCTTTTTTAGGCCATGGTTGCCAGAGGAGATCTTGGTGCTGAGCTCCCTATCGAAGAGGTTCCACTTTTGCAGGTAAACTGCTTTTACCTAATAACCAAGGATCTATAGTAATGCTAGTTTTTTATCAGTATCATGTATTCCGCTGGACAAATGTCAACTGAGTTGAGTTCATATTAACAATTGTAATGCCTGTTAATGTAGGAAGAGATAATCAACTTGTGTCGTAGCATGGGAAAGGCTGTTATTGTGGCAACAAATATGCTAGAAAGCATGATTGTTCACCCAACTCCAACAAGAGCAGAGGTGTCAGATATAGCAATTGCTGTTAGAGAAGGCTCAGATGGAATAATGTTGTCTGGAGAAACAGCTCATGGAAAGTAAGTAAATAGTTTTCCTGCCCCCCAAGTGTCCAACTGGTCTAGGAAGTTAGGGACTGGTAACATGTGGAACCATTTATCCTTTCGGTTCAAACCACTTTTTTTTTGTATATCGCCTGTTAGTCCCCCAAAGACACCATAATACAAGTATTTTTACATACACACGTATAGGAAGCATATCAGGTCAGATATGAAGAGGAGTCAATATCAACCATATGTCTCCTCTCACTGCTCCTGCTCCCACCAGATTCTAGAAGTATTAAAAGAAAGCAGGGTTGGTCATAAGTGAATAAAATGCTGTGTTTGGTTTGTAGTAGCATGTATATGACTTTGTGACAAATATGAGCTTTTTTGTGGTAATGTTACAAAGGTTTATAACAAACAGGGGCATGGTTGATGCTGTGAAAGTAATGCAATTATTTTGATTTTATTAGAGCCAAAAAGAATGATTTAATGTATGATACTGCAGGTTCCCACTAAAAGCCGTGAAAGTAATGCATACAGTAGCATTGCGGACAGAAGCCACTATACCGGGTGGTCAAATGCCACCGAACATTGGTCCAGTGTTCAAGGTTTAAGTCAATCTATGTTGTTACCATGTTGAATTTCTATTTAATCCATTGCACTTCATTTGATTGTCTTTTATTTTTGGTTCAATGTAGAACCACATGAGTGAGATGTTTGCTTACCATGCAACAATGATGTCTAACACCCTTGGAACATCAACTGTTGTCTTCACTAGAACGGGTTTCATGGCTATCTTATTGAGCCACTATCGTCCTTCTGGCACCATATTTGCTTTTACAGATGAGTGAGTTCTTTTTGTCCCCTTTCTCTTACTGATTAAAAGACCTTTTTCTTAAAGAAAATTAAACCTACATGGTTGAATGTCTGCAACATACAGAATTTCTTCATTGGTCACCTCATGAAATGTTCTGGTTTTCAGAGTCCTAAGATTTTCAGAAAATAAATTTGATGAATCACTAGTATTCCACTTTTTGAGAAGCTATTAAAAGTAACAGTTACACGAGTTTGTTTCTTTTGTTTCACTGGCGTACTTATCTCCAAAAATGAGAGTACTTTTGCTTTTTGTTTTCTTTTTATCTATTTTTATGCTATGACTGATGACTAATTTATTATCAACCTAATCTTGTTGTTCATGCAGGAAGAGGGTGCAGCAGAGGCTTGCTTTGTATCAAGGAGTCTGTCCCATATACATGGAATTCTGTGACGATTCTGAAGCAACCTTCAAAAGAGCCTTGGACCTTCTGCTGGTAAATATTTGGAGGACGTGCACAATAATTTAGTTGTCTTGGATTCATATTACTTGTACCAAGTAACATGGTTAATGTTTGTTTGAACTGATTTGAAAATCCCCATATGATTTTCCAGCCTCAATACCTTCAGGGTAGTAGCTTTTACATTCAAGATTTATGCTTTTAGACTATTCATGCATGGAGTACTTAATCACTAACTGTTTGAATCTCATGTCCCTTGATGTATGCCAATGCTTCACATGGAACAAGCCATTGGAAATGTCTGCTATTTGTTTTAACTAATCTTGATTATGACAAACATGTTTTTGTGCTGTGCCACTAAATGGACAATTGGCTTTCCAATTCCTATGCACTTTCCTATCAAAGTAAAAAGGACCCTTATGAATGTTGTGTCTAACTTTGATGTATGATTCAGTAGCTTACACGTGGCTGTAATATGATATTCATTAACTTATAGAACATACTTTGGAGATGATTACTGAATCTTTTTTAGGAGATGCTATCTACTGAACAGATTCTTCTGTTACTTGATCATGTTACATGTTTTTGCTTTTTGTTAATGATCACATTTGCATGGTTTGGATGTGCAGAAGCAGGGAATGGTGAAGGAAGGAGAAGAAGTAGCACTTGTACAAAGTGGTAGGCAACCCATATGGAGGTTCCAATCCACGCACAATATCCAGGTTAGGAAAGTGTAAGCCAGAGGAATGGAAAGTGACCACAAATAATGTTTCAAGACACGGCAAAGTTTAGCATCATCTTTAGAGCGTCATAGTTTGTTTGGCTTCTTTAGGTTTCATATTATTGCTATCATTTTTTTTCCTCTGTAATTTGGTTGTGTCTAAATTTTATTGAAATTTTGGTTAAGAATTTGAAATCAGAAACATGCTTCCAGCATCAAGGACTGACTTGTTTGTCACGCCATGTTTGGATGAATGACAGTGATTTCAGAAGTTAAATTCTGGAACAGTAGAAACATTTGAATTTTTAAATTTGAACGATTATGAAAATTAATTTTCGCAAAATCAGAGAGTTTTGATTGAGGTGATTTTACTTACGACTTAGTTTAATTTCTTAGTGTTCAAGAAAGAAAACAAGTTGTCTCCCAAAGTAGAATTGAAGCAGTATCATGATATTAGAACTGTTTTTGTGGAATTCTATTCACTTATGTATGACTCTTTTTTTTTTTTAATTTATTTATAAAAACGAATAGCACTATACGAAGTCTCATTTATATTTGAAATGTTAAAATAAAGATTTTAAGAGTTCTATAAAGGGTAGTAATAGATTCAGTAATAGATTACTATACGAAGTCTCACATATTGCAAGATCATATTGTTATCAACAATCTTAAGTATAAATTATATTTATGGAAATGTTTTTATAAGTATTGATATTTTTCTATCTAAAATGAATAGTATTTTTTCTCCCTAATTCAAAAAACTTATCCTAAGATCATAAAACAACTTTGATAAACTTTGGAAACCAGATTATCACGCTGAAGAATTCAAATTTGAAAAAAAAGTGTAAAATCGGAGCATCCATCAAGACTTTTATCATATAGTTCAATGTGTAAATTATACTAACATACTAATTTTACAAAGTTTACAATTGAAAATAAAAATACAATTTGATTTTAATACAATCGAAGAAAAATCCAATTCTTCTCATTTGTATAGCTTAAATTCTAGGAATGTCAAATAATTCAGAACATGATCTATCTTATATTTTGGATAATTAACATATATAATTTTATAGAATTTTATTGAATCGTAATACCCGGGTGAACCTGTTAGCGTTTTTTCGTACCATTTTTAAAAAATATACTATGATAGTTTTGTAGTTCAAATAAATAAAAGGTCGTTACCATCATCTGATCTGATCGGACAAACCTAAAACAATCAAATTAACCAGATTTCCAGAAAATTTCTAAAAATCAAGAAAACAAAGAGACATAATTAAAAGTTGTATTATAATTTAAGTTTAATTAATAATTTAATCTCTATATTTAAATTTTTGATTTGTTTTTATTTTTATAATTTTTGTTTTAAGATTTAATGTGATATTTTTTGTTAAATTGACAGTTAACATTTTCTAAAAATTATTTCATATTGAAAATAAAATTATTTTCTATTTTAAAATTTCTTTGATTTTAACACACGCATCTACTAAGTTACGTATAAATATAGATTTTGATATATAACATTTATAACAAAATACATTATATTTTTAAAAGTAAAAAACTCAATTAAATAAAAAAGTATACGTAACAAAACTTAAATATAAAATCATATTATCTAAATTTTATATAATAGAATTCATCTTATTGTTTTTAATTTTTAGTTTGATATCTTTTCTTAACATATTTATAGTTACTATCTAGATTAAAATATTAATTTAATCCCTAATATCGTTCGGTTTTATCAATCCAAATTTAATATTTTTTTAATAAGATTCAAACTTTTGTCAATTTTATTTAATTTAATTTTTTTCTAATGTCATTTAAATAATTAACATATATAGTAAACCAGGTATATTATTATTATTAGTTTGTGACTTTTTATTTTTTTAATTTGTTTAATTATTCTTTTGTTTTTAAAATTTTTTTAATTTAAAAAAAATATTAACATATTTAGTCAATATTGTGTCACGTGATAATAGCAGTGTTACATTTCACTATCAGTAACACATGTCAATATTATTGTCAGTATCAATGTGTCAGTGTTCTATATTCATAAACTTTATTCACCGTCTCAATTTTTTAAAATGAAACAATTTTTCTTTTTCAAATTAAGACCAAATTTAATTTTTATATAAATAATTTTTAGGTTAAACTATTTAATTTATTTATACTCTAAAAATCAAATAAAATATTAAATGATTTAATGAGTTTTTGAGTAAAAATCACAAAATATTAATTAATTATATGATTTTTAACCTCTTAAAATTTTAAACCTTATCATCCGCTTCTAAAATTTTCATTCTAATTTTAAATCAACTCTAACACTAAATTAAAAATATTTAATAAAAATGTAAGGGATTTTGATATAGTAGTATTTTGTGTTAGATTTTTTGAGAGAAGACATAAAAGAAATTTGAAATCAATGAAATGGGCAAAATCAAACTATCACTTCAATCCTAAATCTTAATTTGTTCTTAATTTGGAAATGAATAAAATTGTTCTATTTAAAAAAAAATAAAATTATATTAAACAAAAATAACAAATTTAGAAACTATATTAAACATAAAAAGTGATACTGATGAACATTTTTTAATTTAAGAGAATTATAAAAAATTAAAAAAGTTAAAAAAAATTAAAAAAAATCACAAACTAACACATAATATATATTGTTTATTGTTTGTTAGTTAATTAAATAAAATTAATAAAAAAGATTAAATTAAATAAAACTAACGAAATTGAGATGCTATTAAAAAAATATTTAGATTGAGTTTAGAAAACCAAATAAAAAAAAACAATATTAAAGGACCCACATCCATTAAATTATGTTCCCTTTGAGTCAAGTTATTATGGAATAAAGACTTCAAAAGTTGATGAAAACTCAAAAGTTGAACGTATAAATAAAGACTTCAAAATACATTATATTTTTCTTATGGTATAACGTATCCTATGGTCACATTATTATTCTCAACTACATGTTGTCATTTCAGCAGCTAGGAAGTTTCTTTGTAGAGATTAAAATGTTTAACTTATATAAAATTAAGCTAAAGTATTTTTATTTACTATATTTAATGTACGTTTTCTGAAAAATATACAGTATTAATACTGAAAGCTACCTTGTAAAACCGAAAGATATTAATAAATTATTATGAAATCGACTTAATTATAATATAATAGAAAATAGTATAAATTGGTATTGAAATTGTATCATATGATTGTTTTATCAGATATAGATTGGACGATTAGTTGTTAGCCACACACATGAACGAACTATTATCAAGATCGGATGGTTACGAAATCTGGTCAATAAGTCAATTCTAATGACAATTAACTCTAATGTTGAACAACTTAAGATAAAGTATGATTACCACTAATTGGACTGTAATTAGGTTGTTCTTAATCAAAAGTCTACTCCGAAATTTATAAATATAGGTTTAAGGTAAGGAAGTAGGTGATTACAATTACTGCACACCATCAATATCTAAATTGTTAAATGTCAAACTGACTTTGACATCAGATTACTTTTTAGAGATACTTTCCGAATGATTTGGACCATCAACAACAAGAGACTTGGAACAAAGGACAACTTTTGGACCTCTTTAACTACTTTATGAATATTGGATGTAGATATTGACCATACATCCCGAAATATGAATTTTTAAACATTTTTTAAGTGTTTAGTACACCATAGAAATAAAACAGAAAATAATTATTTATGAAAACTTGAATAAAAAGAAGTTTATGTTTAATTAGTAATTTAATTTTATATTTAAGTTTTTAATTTGTTGTGATTTTTAAATTTGTTTTTACTCGATTGAGTCTCATATAATAAATAGTAATTTTTATGTTAAATTAATGTTAAGACTATTAGAAAATGTGTCAATTTAATAAAAGACATATATAATTTTTCAATTGAGTTTTTATATATATTTTTTATAATGAAAATGTAACATCCCAAAAATACAGTAATAAACCATACAATAGAATAATCACATTAATTAATGTATCGGTTCAGTCTTACACTAAGCAACGTACGATCACGACCGATCGGCCTTACATAAAGTTATAAACTTAACTTCACAAGATAAACAAGACTAGACCGAACGGTCATTACTGA
>JAHCHA010013439.1:758754-777729 GCA_027742795.1 Vigna hirtella
TTAAATGAGCTGACAGGAGGGGTTTTGGGTGCATATTTACGAGGTCTCACAAAAATAATGTGATTCTTTTTCATTAACATGAATTTTGAAAATGAATCAAAAAGCCATAACTAAATTCATATGTTTATCTTGTAGTCGACAAAAATGGAAACCTTGAATCATTATGCCAGATCCGAACGAAACAATCTTGAATCTAAAAAAACATTACGATTGTATTGTCAAAGAAGAGTTTGGAGAGAAAGAAAAATATTTGAATTCGTACATAGGCACTTTTTAATAATGTTAACGTTGATTTCATGAAAAGACCATATTTTTTCTATATTAAAAATATATGAACTTAATTGATTTTAAAAATACATACAGACAAAAATAAAACATAATCTAAATATAAAAATGAATTACTAATTGAGTCTTAGACACATACTCATCTTCTAAAAATATTACTCACATTTTTTAACATCAGGACCCACATTCACTTTATTTAAAAGTAGTAAGGATCAGTTGAATAAAAAATAATTATAAGAATCATAACAAAACAAAATCAAAATATTAATTAAGGTTTAATTTATTATTCCTACAAAATTAGGCGGAATGTCATTTTAACTATGTGAAGGATTCTAATAACATGCCTTTTATCACTTTTGTTTAAGAAAATTTTAAATGATTTTCTATATCTGTGCGATAAAAAATCATTTTCTATATTTGTTTAAGTTTTATTGACAAAAGTAGTACACACTTATTTGATAGCAAGGTAATAAATATGAAAGAACGACCGTAATCATCTACCTAGCTATTCGTGATACATGATACAGGCAGGGGATTACAATCCTCCGCGTGAGACGTCCTCGGGATGAATCTTTGGTTAATTCACATGTCTGGTTTTAAATTCTCTTAAACATTTATTAAAAAAATTTATATAAAAAATAAAATTATAATAAAAAATGACATTAATAATAATATATGCAATTAAAATTTCATAACAATTATAATTGTTATTGTTTTTATAGATGTAAAGAGGAAGAGTAATTGAAAGATAAGACTTACATTATGAGAAAATCCTTAAATAGCAATTAATTTTAAAAATAAAAAATAATTGATTATTATAGTGATTAATTTATATATAAATGTATATATTAAAAAGTTATATTTAAAATGATATTTATTATGATTAAAAAATTAAAATTTATTTGTGAATTAGATTGTAAATTAGTATCTAATTATCAAAGAGATTATTGTCTTAATTGTCTCTAATTAATTAGGAATTAATTTAGACACAATTCCTTTATTAGCTTTAGCTAATATTATAGATCAATTTAAAATCTAATTTTAAAACAAATTATAATTTTTTAATCATTGAAACTATTTTAAAGCTTAAAAATAATTAATTTATAAATTAATGTTTGAATTAGTCACTATAACAATTAATTATTTGTTGCCTCTAAATTGATTATTATTTAAAAAAATTATAGTAATGTTAGTAAATTTCCAATTGAATCATTAAAGGAGATAATGAAAAATCATCAAATAAAAGAACTGTTATTCAAATGAAATAAAATAAAAAATTAATAAAGATAACTTTGTTAAATTAACCAATAAACTAAAAACTAGAGTGATTAAATGTTTGAATTGACTATAAAATATTTTTACGTTACAAAGAATTAATAAATATATAAAAAAGTTATAATTGATTAAATATGTGTTTTTAAAACAATTAAATATTGAGATTTATATTTACTTAAATTGAAATTGGATTCTATAGACATGACCCTCGGTTAATTCCTTTTGAAATTTGTAAATCAGTTACCGTCTAATCGAAGCATGAACTCTGCCTCCCTGTAAAATCTCAATGCACAAAACAGATCTTCAATATAACTATTTGAACTTCAACAACAATAAAAATCAAAACTTAAATACATATTACCTCTTTGTCTTGAACAACCAACTCCATGAAAAAAAGGAAAATTTTGTTTACTGACACAAACCGACACCTTTGTCGCAACACTCGTATGCAAATTTGAACAGAAGGAGTGAATGAAGAAATGTGTGAACCCATAAATATAAATATATAAATATAATAAATATAACTAGAAATAAAAATAATTAAATATAATATATGATGCAGAGATGCAGTTTTCAACATCTCACTAAAGGCAATAAACTCCTTTAACATATTTTCTAACACTAATTTGGAAAAGAATAATGATACTTTGACAACATTTTTTTGATAATATTTTAACACTATTTACATATCATTTTGTGATTGATCTATGTTGATGTTAATGATTATTATTATTGATTGTGAAATAATTTGAGACCAATTATAGAATAACATGTAAATAATGTTAAAATATTGTCAAATATCGTTATTCTTTGAAAAAACTACAAATGGTAAAGAAAAAGGCAAAGGCACAGTGATATGAAAGAATGAGAAACTGGTGATGGGTTCGATGGTGTATGCATAGTGTAATAGTCAAGTTCAAATCTAAAATAAAAAAACAATAAATTCAAAAATCATTTAAAATATATAATAATGGTGAAAAATAAACCTTAAGAGATATACATTTTACTTTCGAAACCAACAATAATAACATAACTAAATAAAAAATTTGGTTAAAATTATACGAAAATTCAAAACCCAATGACAGCCAAGTTCAGATCTTACAGAAAAAGAGCAAGAAATTCAAAAATCATTTAAAACAGTAATGGTGAAAAAATAAACCCTAAGAGTAAAAATTTTACCTTCGAAACCAACAACTATAGCATATCCAAATAAAAAGTTTGGTTAAAATGATGCAAAAATTCAAAAACCAATGACAACCAAGTGTAGAAGAGGAAGAAATTAAAAAATCATTTAAAACAGTAATGGTGGAAAATAAATCCTAAGAGAAAAACAGGATATACAATTTACCAATTATTTTGTTGCAAAGATGTAGTTGTGACCTTTTTGGGGGTTGATGGAGTCCAAAAACAACATCTAAATATTTGAAAAGTTAGAAGACCACTTTAACATGGGTTGTAACCGTTGAAGTTCGTTAAATATTTATTGAGTTATTGTAGATATAAATTAAATTTAAGTCTATAGTTGGTGCTTTGAATAATCTTATCTTTTTAGGGATTTAGATAATGCTTTTGTGGTTGTTCTCCATGTTAATAAGTTGTAAAATGAGGGTTTCAGTTTGTGTGTCTGTTATGAGAAAAGAAAGGATGAAAATTGTGTATCTTATTCCATTATATTATGAGAGAATACAATTTATATATATATATATATATATATAACTGTTTAAAACAATATAAAAATAGAATATAAATATAAAAACAGAATATAAATATATGAACATAAATGCACATATATGAACGGAAAATAAATTAAATCCAATATCCCCTCAAGCTGCAGCATATATATTCTTAATGGGACAACAAATATTGAAATTGTGTTGGATGCAAAACTTTAGTATGAATGTCTGCAAGTTGGGCTGAAGTAGAAATGGGCAGGAGCTTAATTACACCAGCTTGAACTTTATCCCATATGAGATGACAATCAATTTCAATATGTTTTGTCCTCTCATGCATGGCTGGATTCTGTGCAATTTGTATAGCAGATTGATTGTCACAAAACAGAGGAACTGGTTGTGGTAGAGGTTGTTTCAAATAATGGAGCAAATACAAAAGCCATTGAATTTCACATGTTGTGGAAGCTAAGGCTCTATATTCTGTTTCGGTTGATGATCTAAATATAATACCTTGCTTCTTGGATTTACAGCTGATTAAAGATGCATCATAGAACACATTAAAACCAGTCACAGACAAGCCGGTTTTGTGGGGTTGAGTTAGGCTTAAAACCCACTTTCTAATATGGTATCAGAGGCATGGCTAGAGTCTATCCTAGCGAGTTCTAAGTGGGCATTCTATTCTTCTATTCCACCTGCAATCGGCCGTTATCGGACCACCCAATTTCTACTATCACGCACGAGATGTCTATATCTCGGCGTGAAGGGGGTGTGTTGGAAGTCCCACATCAACTAGAGATAAGGCCAAAATATAATATATAAGTGAGGTGCAAACCTCACCTTACAAGCCGATTTTGTGGGGTTGAGTTAGGCTTAAAACCTACTTTCTAATAGTGTCTTCTTTATAAAGCTATATATGAGCCATATTAGTTAATCAATAGATGTGGCAAAAAGTGGTATAAGAGGTTCATTGAGTGTTATCATTGCCATAAATTTGGAAACTTTCAGTATGAATGTCCAATGAAGAAATTAAATTCAACAAATTATGTTGCAGGTGATGAAGAAATGTTATTGGTGACATATGTGAAGGATAAAGAAGCCAAGGAAGAATTGTGGTTTCTAGACTCTAGATGCAACAATCACACGTGGAAATCGAGAGTCTTTACTAATGAAAGCTTTAAAACAAAAGTGACAGTGGGAGACAATTCAAGCATGACGGTGATAGGAAAGGGAAGTGTTCATATAGAATTTATTAACCATTGGTCAACTAGTTGAGAAAGGACTTAAGATCCTTATACAAAGAGAAGCATACAAAATTTACCATCATATAAAAAGGGGTTGTTTTTTAAGATTTCAATGTCCCTAATAAGATGTTTAAATTATCTACTAAAACACAACCAAATGAAGAAGCTTGTTTCAATACCCTTACGAAAGATCCACCCCGACTTTGGCACTACAGATATGGCCACTCAAGCTTTACAAGTCTGAATACACTTCAACAACAAGAAATGGTGTGAGGCTTACCTCATCTTGATACTTCATAAACAAATGTGTTGAGTGTCTTGTGGGAAAGCAATAAAAAAATTCATTTCCACTTGCAACCATAATGAGAACCTTTCAAATTCTTGAATTAGTACATGTTGATGTGGACCCATCAGCCCTATATCCAACAACAACAAAAGATACATGATTAGCTTTATTGATGACTTTAGTAGTAGAATATTGGTGTATTTTTTGGCTAAAAAATCATAGGCTTTCATTACTTTCAAAAAATATAAGAATCAAGTTGAGAAAGAGACTTGTTTATCCATAAAAGGTCTTTGTATAGATCGTGGAGGTGAGTTCATTGGTATCTGAAGGCCGCTGACATTTCCATATATCCATCAACATAATGGTGTAGTTGAGCGGAAGAATTGAATAATCATGAATATGGTTCGAAATATGCTCCAAGACAAAAATTGCAAAAAGCATTATAGCCTGAAGTTGTTAATTGGGTAGTTCACATTCTCAATAGAAGACCAATAATAAAAATGAAGAATAAAACCCTAGAAGAAGCTTGGAGAGGATTCAAACCATCAGTTTCTTACTTCAAAGTGTTTGGTTATATATCACATGCTCACATTTCTGATTGTAAAAGAGCAAAGCTTGATAACAAAAGTGTGAGATGTATTTTTCTTGGAGTTAGTGAGGAGTTAGGCATGTAGATTGTATGATCCTATTTCTCAAAGAATTATAATAAGCAAAGATGTGGTGTTTGAAAAAGACAATAGTTGGAATTGGAGTAAACATGATGAAGAGGTTATTTTGGTTTACTTGAATTGGGCTGATAATGATAATAACAATGAAACAAATACATTAGTTGTTGAAAACGAAGATGAGGATGAAATTGATGAATATAATGATGAGGATCAAGTAGTAAATGGATCAAGTGATGGGAATTTATCTAACTTGGGTGAAGAGCTACCTAAACAAATAATGAGACGACAACTAGCTTGGATAAGAGATTATGTTAATGGGGAAGGCTTATTAGAGGAAGAAGATATAACAAATTTTGTCTGTTTGCAACAAATGATCGAACCTGTTTTGAAGAGGCTCAAAAGGATGCAAAATGGAGAACCACAATGGATGCAAAGATTGAAGTTATAAAGAAAATTGATACTTGGGAACTAATATAGTTACATGCAAAAACAAAGAATGTTCATTACAAGAGTTATTGAAATTACTGGCAGATTTTTATCGACAGTTGATGATCCATCGATAAAACACATTTAATGGCAAATGTACCGATAAATTAGAGATTGGGTAGTTACAGGCGGGCTATGGTCATTGGTAACGGACTTCGTAACTTACTGATGGATATATCCGCCGATAATATCGTCGGTAAGTGCTTCGAGTTTATGAAATCAGAAATTGGGTTTCCCTTCCCCATTTTCAAAGGTGTAGACCCTTCTCCCCCAATCTCCCCCTTCTCTGTTGCTCGACGGTGGGTGCTGCGTCATGGTTTTTGCTAGCATTGAAGGGTTCGTCCTTTGTTGGCACTGCGTCACCAGTGTTGCTCGACGGTTAAAGGCTTCTTCGTGAAGGGTTCTTGGTCGAGGGTTGTTCGCATGTGTTTGGAAGCTTACTTTTGAAGGTATGTGCTTGCTACAACTTCGTCGAGGGAAAGTTCGTGGTTGTCCAGAAGCCTGAAACTCTTAGCTGCGTCATGAACCATCTAGGTATGTTCTGAGTCCTTCTTTGCTTGTATATGAATTTGTTTGTGTATCAATGTATTTGCGCTTTATTGTTTGTGTCTGTGGTTGTTGCAATCTGTCCAAATTGAAACCCTTGTGCAATCTATCCAAATTGAATCCCCAATGTTGATATTAAACAAAACTATTGTGAATATGATGTAGAAGTTGAAGATAACATTAACAAACATCACTTTGTCTTTGTTAGTGAAGTTATTCAACACAATCAAGACATAGGTTTAGATGCTTATACTAAATCAATATATGAAAAATTAGATTTGAATTTTATACAACAGATGTATCTCAATATATGCCTGATTGTCTGGATATGGATTGTTTATTGTTTTGTGTACGTCTGATGATTATGTGAATATGGGGTAGACAAGTTACAAATTGCATTGGACTTTGCCTCACACTTACCAAAGGATATACCGACGGATATATCCTTTGGTAATTACTGACGGATATATCCACCGGTAATTACCGACGACCTATATCTCTTTGTAACGGTTACCAACAACGAAATTACTGACGAATTTGTGACAATCGGTAAATCGTCGAAAATAATCCATTACCGACGGATATTGGTTGTTGTAATTTTGTGACAATCGATGGATTGTGTCTGTTGATTTTGGGTTTTTTTCACTGTTTATTTTGTAATCATTAATGGGTTTAAGGTTAGTATTTTTTATGTTTTTTGTCTTTCAATATTGTGCTTTATGTAATTTTTTATGAGAAGTGGTTGAGTTAGTAGTTTTTTATGAAATTAATTGACAATGGTGGTCTCTCGTTAAGTGTGAGTGTGTTGAGGTTGTGACCCCCTATTTTAAATTCATCTTTTGGTATGTTGGTGGTATGGAATGTAATATCTCTTTTACTTTTGGACATTTTCATATTTGACAGGGTTATATAATAGATATATTAGTTGAGATGTATGAGTCATGTTTTGAAGTCATGTTTCACCATGGTAGGGAATCTGTGAATAATGGGTCACTAAAATATGTTAGAGAAACCAATGCTTTGTCATGTGACCCAGACAGATGGAGTCACTTTGAGATTTTAACAAATTTTGGAGGAAATGGATTATGTTAATGAGAAAGAGATGTGGTATTCGGTAGGTGGAGGTTTGGTGTTATAAGAAAGGTTAGAATTGTTGTGTAATGACAAAAGTGCATATCATATGGTGGACATTACCACACTCAATGGTCAAGTTCACTTGTATGTTGTACACATAGTGTTCGAACCTCGGATAGTAAATATATTGGAATATTTTCCTCTTGAGGGTGATGAAATTGTGCAAGAAGGTGAAGTTGAAGTACATGGTAATAAGGGTGGTTGTATGAATGAGGTAAGTCATACAATCATCAATGCAAGGAGTAAGCTCATCATAACCATGATGAAAGACATTCAAATTTACCTGATGAAAAGATGGGCAACAAATAAAAAGAAGATAAATTCATGTCAAGGTTCCTCTACCCGAAAATAAAATAAAAAAAGAAAGACTAGAAAAGGAATTAGAAAAGAAAAAATATTGGATCGCAAAAGAAATAATATTCCACAAGCTATTCAAGCAGTCCATTCAACTACACAACCAGTAAGCACACCTCTTACAAATCTTGAAGGAACACCACCTCCACAAACTCAGTCAACTTCAACAGACCTAACAATACCACCTCCACAAATTGTCGCAACACAACCACCACCAACAATAATACCATCACCTACAACTACAAGACCCATGAATAAACAAAAATTGTCTTATTGGGGCCCAATTTGGAAGTCATGAAACTTGATCTATGTACATTTGGTAGCTACCATATATATTTGGAACTTCACTATGTATTTTGACCCATTTTGGAAGCCATATAATTTGAAACTTCAATATGTATTATGCATCTTATTTTTCTTAGTAGCTTATTTGTTTAAGACATGTACCTATGTTGTCTTAAATTTGAAGAACAACTTTAATCTTCATAAATGTATTATGCAACTTATTTTGTTTAGTAGTTATGTTGTCTTATATAATTTGAAGAACAATGTTGTCTTCATGAACACATTTGAAATTAATATCATGTGTATTTGCAACAAATTTTAACTTCATTGCTTCTCTGTACATAGCTCAAACATCTCATTCATTTAATAAGATTGCATTACAAAATGATACAACCAAGTACATCACACTTACTACAACCCACAAAGTACACACGTCACTTTTACAATATTTCATGAAGAATATATATACGTCAAATACAAATTATAACCATGGATCAATCCTTGTAGTAAGGACAATCCCAAAATTGTTTCTTACCATTCTTAATAGTTCTAGCACTCTCAACACTGTAACCTACCCCCTAGGCCAACTACCAAGAGAGTGATGTTGTGGTTTTGTGTCCTCCATGCCTAACTGCAAGACATTGCAAACTTCATCAACCAACACCTGTTAAAGATCACACTTCATCAACCAACTTCGAAGGAGAAGATGAAAGTGGAGACCCCAAACCATTAATTGGAACAAATTTCACTCTTCTCCATTAAAAGGAAAAACTTGACACATAAAGAACCCCATTTCCACATTACAATTCAAAATTTTAACAGGTATCTTTTATCACATAACCACCTCTTAACACTGTTTCTAAGAAGTTAACTTGATTGATATACATTAATAAATTTGTAAATGAAATTAAAACAAAGAAGTTAAAAACAAGAATCAAGTTGACACTTTTCATGAACCATCTGAAAAGTTAAGCCTTATTAAAAAAAAATAATAGCTTTCCTTACTAAAATAGATGAATAATAGCTTGAATATAATCTATATAATATTTTATTTGTGATTTTGTGGTGGTAAAAATAATACATACAAAAAATACTATGTAAAAGCTGATCATGAGAATCACAGAAACAAAAAAACGTATCAGAACTAATTCTCTCGTACACAAATTTTATATATTTCTTACGCAAATTTATGTTTTATCCTGGTAATTTTTTTTCATTATTTTTCTTTTAATTTCTTGACTTGATTTTATTTTTCAAGCTTGTTTTATGTTCATTTTTTACAGAGTTTTTTCTTTTCTTTGTTAATTTTTATTTATTATTTTGTGTTTAAATTTTATTTTATTTAGTCATCTTGAATGGCTTTGCTTTCTATATATTTTAGATTAATATATTCGATTAAAATAGTTAAAAGATATTTTCATTATAGTCAAGTCATGTTGTAATGTTTAAAACCACTTTAGTGCAATTAAATTAAAAATCACAACAAATTATTAAGTCAAACAAAGTAGAAGCAAATTGAAAATATCATTTACTTTTAGTTGAAATAATTTATTCTCAATTATCAAAATTGTTGGATTAGAGTGTGAAACAAAGAAACAGAAAATCCAGAAAAGAAAGAAGAGAAAAACACAGAGAGAAATGATTTGAATATTTCGTGATTTGAATATTTCGTGATTGAAAAATTATTATGAAAAACAAAGACAGGCTACAATATATAGCCAATCCAAGCAACAAGAAAAAAAAAACTGAACAATCGTAAGCAGTAGAGTCCGAATGCAGGCCGAGTACAGCCAAGAGCAAAGAACGAGCATACAAGACCGAGCGTACAGAAGAGAACGTTCTGTCACAAATGACCAGAACAAACCGAACGCACACAACCCAAAAACAAACCGAGCGGTTATAAACATGAAACCGAACGATCGACAACAATAGGAGAGTCTAAACAACAAATCTCCACCTAGACTCAACTATTACAAGAAACAAAAATTACCGAACGATACACAAAGAAAATTACAAATCGATCGGTAAAAAACCAATCCTGGACAACAACTTCAGAAACTTCTCTTTAGCGAGCGGCTTAGTCAGCATATCTGCAAGGTTGTCATCAGATGCAATTTTGCAAATTTGGACATCACCGGATTTCACAATGTTCCTGACAAAATGCAGCTTGACGTCAATATGCTTTGTTCTAGAATGATAGATCTGATGGTTGGCCAAATGTATGACGCTCTGACTATCACAATGAACCTAGACAGTCGTTTGATCAATACCCAATTCCCGAATCAAGCCTTTTAACCACAGTGCCTCCTTTAACCCTTCAGCGAGCGCACAGTATTCAGCTTCAGTGGTTGACAGGGCAATGACTGATTGCAATGTAGACCTCCAGCTTACAGCAGTACCGAACAGTGTAAACACATATCCCGAACGAGATTTCCTTGTGTCCAAGCACCCGGCAAAATATGAATCAACAAATCCTTCAATATAACCTCCACCTTGAAAGTTATTTTGGAAGAGTAATCCAGTATCAAGAGACCCCCGTATGTATCTAAGCATCCACTTCAACGCTTCCCAGTGAATTTGTCCAGGATTAAACATAAACCGACTGAGAACACTTACCCCATGCGCCAGGTCAGGTCTTGTGCAGACCATGCCATACATGATGCTCCCAATCCCACTTGAAAATGGAACAGATTCCATCTTCCTCCTTTCAGCCTCGGTCTTCGGGCATTGTTCTTTGGTGAGTTTCAAGTGTTGACCGATCGGTATGCCAGTCGGTTTGGATTCAGTCATCCGATACCTTGAAATCACCTTCTGCAGATAAATCTTTTGAGATAAGAACAAGTTTCCCTTCAGTTTATCTCTCTTTATGTCAATGCCCAAGATCCGCCTTGCTTCTCCAAGCTCATTCATTTCGAAAGCACCACCAAACTTTGCTTTCATCTCATGAATCATGCTCCTGTCACTGTTGGCAATCAGAATATCATCCACGTACAGAAGAAGAAACAAAACCTCACTGTTACGATGCAGAGTATACACGCAGTCATCATAATTGCACCGCTTGAAGTTCAGCTTTATTAGAAAATCATCAAATTTCCTGTACCATTGTCTTGGACTTTGCTTTAAGCCATAAAGTGACTTCTGTAACAGGCAGACCCTATCATCCACAGCAAATCCCTCCAGCTGCTTCATGTAAATTGTTTCCTCCAAGTCTCCATGCAGAAACGCAGTCCTCACATCCAACTGTTCTAGATGCAAATTGCGGTGAGTAACTATCACCATTAAAACTCTGACCGAACAATGCTTTACAACAAGAGCAAAAATCTCATGATAATCTACACCTTCAACCTGAGTAAAGCCTTTGGCAACAAGTCCTTCTTTGTACCTTTCTTTCTCACCCCCTGGTATAACTTCTTTTTTCTTGAAGATCGATTTTGAACCTACAACCTTCTTACCCTTTGGCAGATCCCCCAATCTCCACGTGCTATTTTTCCTCAACGCCTCTAGCTCTTCCTCCATAGCACCCTGCCAAAGATGTCGATCGCTGCTGTGAAGAGCCTCCTTGTAACTTCTCGGTTCACCTGAGCTTTCAAGATCTTCAGCAACATTCAAGGCATAGCAAATTAAATATGCCTCTCCAAACCGTTTGGTTGGCTTAGAGATCCTCCTTTCCCTATCACGGACAAGCTGATAATTCCTCAATTCATCACCAGCTCCTCTTGAGTGACTCACATCACCAGATATACCATCTGTTTCATCACCAAGATATGTTCGCATTTCACCCGTTCGGTTCTCCTCTAATGACCGAACGTTTTCGTCTTGCCCTTCACCTGTTCTGTCTTCCTCAGTCAACGACCGAACGTCCCCATCAGTAGTATGCTCCACCTCAACGAGCGTTTTCTTCTCGCATCCAGGATTTTCAGCATTCATTGTCATTCTCGTTTCGTTGAAAATGACATCCCTACTAATGACTAGCTTGGACGGTTTAGAATCTAACCTCCACAACCTGTATCCCTTAACTCCTTCAGCATATCCAAGGAATACACTTCTCACCGCTCGGGCATCCAGCTTATCTCCTTTTACATGAGCGAACGTCAAAGAACCGAACACCCTCAAGTGTGAGTAGTAAGTTGGTCATCCACTCCAAACTTCCATTGGAGTTTTGTAGTTGAGAGCCGAAGACGGACTCCTGTTAATCAGGTATACAACTGTATTGGCAGCCTCTCCCCAGAAAGCCTTTGCCAACCTTGATCCAAGCAGCATGCACCGAACCCTCTCCAGAATTGTTTTGTTCATCCTTTCAGCCAAACCATTCTGTTGAGGAGTTCCCACCACAGTCTTGTGCCTCCTGATCCCTTTAACCTTGTAGAACTCATTAAATTCATCTGAAACAAACTCAAGACCATTGTCAGTTCTCAGACATTTCAGCCTATACCCCAATTGGTTCTCGGTTTGAGTATGCCACTCCTTGAATTTTTTAAACGTTTCAGGTTTATTCTTTAGAACGTAAATCCACACTCTTCTTGAAAAATCATCAATTATGCTCAGAAAATACGCTCCTCCACCATGAGTCTGAGTTCTTGCAGGCCCCCACAAGTCAACATGGGCGTACTCAAATGATCGTTCGGTTAAGTGCTTCCCTTGACCGAACGGTATCCTGTGTGATTTCCCTAAGATGCAATGGTCACAGAAATCCAGCTTCTGTAGTTTATCACCTAGAAGTAAGCCTTGCTTTTCCAATTCTTCAAGACCCTTCTCACTGATATGACCCATCCTCAAGTGCCAAAGCCGAGCGGTGTTCTCAGTCTTCCCACTCGCTATCGAGACATGACCAATGACTGTGGATCCCTCCAGAATGTAAAAGTCATTCTTCCTTCTGCCTTTGACAACCACATAATCTCTAGAATACACCCTCATCACTCCATCCTCGACTTTCGTGGTGTAACCTCCAAGATCAAAGGAACTTATTGAAATTAAATTTCTCTTTAGTTCAGGCACATACCTCACATCCTGCAGTACCATCTCCCGGTTATCAAACATCTTCAGCCTTATCGACCCCACTCTTTGCACTCGGCAAACCTTATTATTTCCCAGCAGCACGTTTCCATGCTCCTTCTGATCCAGACTCTCAAAGAACTCCTTCACCGGACACATGTGATAGCTGCAGCCATAATCCATGACCCAACTCCTTTGAGAATCTTCAGACGAAGCCACCAGAACACCAGCAGATTCATATCCTTCAGAAGCCTCTGCCACATCAGCAGTTTCTTGTGGCCGAACGATTTTGCGCTTCTCTGGACAATACTTCTTGATATGTCCAATCTTCTGACACTTGAAACATCTCACCTGTTTCATACCCTCCGGCTTCGTCTTTTTCCCATTTTCAGCCTGCTTCTTCCATTTCCCCTTCACCGAAAACATCCCAGATGCCACCTCCTCGGTTGCCTTCGAATCTTGGAGCTTTTGAAATTCCTTGGTTCGGATTGATGTCACAACCTCCTCTAGGTTGATTACCTGATCTTTACCGTAGAGCAAGGCATCCCTGAAATGCTCGAAGGTTCTTGGAAGAGCATTCAGAAGAATAACTGCTTTATCTTCATCTTCCAATTGCACGTCAATATTCTTCAGATCGTCAACGATCTTACTGAATTCTGCAAGCTGCTCCTCTATGGTTCTTGAATTTGTCATCTTGAACGAATAGAGTTATTGCTTCAAACACAACCTATGAGCTAGCGATCTCGTCATGTACAGAGATTCCAACTTCGCCCAGATTCCAGCCGTAGTCTTCTCTTTCGCAACCTCTCTCAACGCCTTATCACCCAGACACAGTATGATTGCACTTCTTGCTTTATCAACCATTCTTTTCTTCTCTTCTTGCGACATTCCAGCACTCATGTTCAACTCACCCTTCAACGCTTCATCGCATCCCTGTTGTATCAAGATAACCTCCATCTTGATCTTCCATAGCCCGAAATCATTAGAACCATTGAACTTCTCAATGTCGAACTTGGTTGCCATCACTTCTTTGAGTTTCTTGATTCACTGCCCCACGGTGAGCGCCAATTGTTGGATTTGAGTGTGAAACAGAGAAACAGAGAAACAGAAAACCCAAAAACGAAAGAAGAGAAAAACACAGAGAGAAATGATCTGAATATTTCGTGATTGAAAAATTATTATGAAAAACAAAGACAGGCTACAATATGTAGCCAATCCAAGCAACAAGAAAAAAAAAACTAAACGATCGTAAACAATAGAGGCCGAATGCAGGCCGAATACAACCAAGATCGAACAGCACAACCAAGAACAAAGAATGAACGTACAAGACCGAGCGTACAGAAGAGAACGTTCTGTCACAAACGATCAGAACAAACCGAACGCACACAACCCAAAAACAAACCGAACAATTATAAACATGAAACCGAACGGTCGGCAACAATAGGAGAGTCTAAACAACAAAAATTTCATCAAGTGTCGTCGCCTAACGTCAATGTAGAAGTTGAAAATCCAATCAAATATAATAAATGGTTGGGTTAAATATGTTTTTAGTCCCTTAAGTATCAGACGATTTTGTTTTTAGTCCCTACTCAGAACTTTGATGGTTTTTAGTCCTTATTGTTTTGAAACTCTGACTATTAGTCCTTAAAATTGGACGGTGTTAAGTTTTAGTGGATGTGGCAAACGGCGATGCCACGTGATCACTGATCTGCTGTCTTCACTTTCTGCCACGTTGGATGTTTAAGTGTTGAACTGAGATTAAGTGAAGAGCACTTCGTGATTTTTTATAAATGAGATTTGAAGAAGTTGGGTTCTTCTTCGTGGCTGCAGCTGGGGGCAAAGAACTTGGGTACATCTGAAGGTTGGAGTTGGTGTTCTTGAGGAGGTAAGTTCATATGTTTTGGTTTTGGTCTTCTTCTGTTCTTCGTGTCAATATGAGGATTTGGGATATAGGGTTTTTGTGGGCAGGAAAGCTGATGAAGGGATTGCTTTCTTGTAGTGAAATGAAAGGTGAGAGTGGAGGAAATGGTTGGACACGAAGGTCAATTGGTTCGTCTAAGTCGCAAAGCTGTGGATCATCTTCACGGTTACCATCTAAATTGTGTGGTTGTGGTGAAACATTGTTTGTTTTGAAGGCAACTACTGTGAAGAACAAAGGAAGATTGTTTTATAGATGTAGAAATTGGGCAATAAGTGATTAAATCTTTCATTTCATTTGCTGAATTTTGAATTAATCTTGTGTTGTTTTGATTGCAGAGTAATTCAAGTTGTAATTACTTTGAATGGCATGATGAAGGAGTTTCTGAAATTGAAGGAAGCTTTGAAAGAAAACGGGAAGAACTTCAAATGTGTTTGGAAAATGAAAAACTTGTATTGGATCTAAGGAAGAAGAACGACAAGTTGAAAAGGCAATTAGAAGAAGAGAAGAAAGTTGGGAAAATGATGTTGTTGTTGTTTGTCTTGTCATGGACGTTAACAATTTTCTTTTTGTATTATGTTTTTGTTGAAGATGAATTGTAATTAAGAATTATGGTTGAATAGAATGAGGTTTGTCTGGAAATTATGGTTGTTGTTTGTTTTCCCTTTAACATTCCATTGTTACTGTTACTGGTATATTGATTTATGTTAATAAAGAAAAGAGTTCACAGCATAAGAAAGTAGAAGCAGAGTATCTGTAAATGTGGACTTGGAATAAATAAAGTTAACTTGGCATTATGCAAAGATGGAATACAACACGAAGCAGGATATAATATGAAGTGGTCCCATACTATTAAATAAGATAAGTTTAGTGGTCCCTTTACACTACAAAAAAATATTAAAAGCAACCACTGTACCCACTACTACTATTGTTCCCTGAGTGGGTCACTGTGACTTACAAAATTCATTAAAATAAAGGGTTGGCTACAATAAATCTTCAATTGGTACTAGCTTGGGACCCTAGATGTTGTGCAGCTAGTCGTGAGGATGTTCTTCTTCCACCTTGGTGCCTTGATGCAGGTCCTGCTCCACTGCCACTTCTTCTTCCCCGTTTTGATGTTCCTCCTCCTTGGTGACTTGATGCAGCTCCTGCTCCACTGCCACTTGTTCTTCCCCTTGTTGATGTTGCTCCTCCTTGTGACGTTGATGGAGCTGGTTCTGGTTGAGAACCTCCTGTACTGGAAGTGGCCCTTGTGCTGCCAGATCCTCCTAGAGTTGAAGTGGCCCTTGTGTTCTGTAAATGGAAGTAAGCAACATTGCAATTGTCATAGTGTAAATAGGTTTGAATGTGTAAATAAGTGAAGTTGTAAAACATTGATTTTGTACCTTTTTCTTTCCCCTTTTACATGTTCTTACATTATGACCAAATTCATTGCAGCTGCTACACTTCATAACAAAATTCTTCTTTGACAATTTTGTATGAGTCACATATTCATCAGCCTCCCTTCTTCTTAGTTTTTTAGGCCTCCCAGGGGGTGTTTTACAAATTGGAGGTAGTAGGGAACCAGATTCAGAAGTAGACCACAATCGTTGTCCATTGATTGGAACAATTTCAAGGCCATAACAAGTCTCATAAGCCTCTCTCTTGTAATAAGGATGTACATAGTCTTTAGGGTTTTCTAGTTTGTAATTGATGGCAGCCACAGCGTGCCTGCAAGGAATTCCTACCAAATCCCAAAAGTAACAACTACATGAATGGTTACTTAGGTCAACTACAAATTTATCCATAGTAAACCCGTGAGTGACTTCAAATTTTGCAGCCCCTACCCAAGTTGGAATCCAATTTCCACTCTTCTCAACTTCCCCATCAAGCCTATTTCGTGGTTTAGGCATCACAGCTCCTGTATATGTCTTTGCTTTTTCTCTAAGTGTTGCAAACCTCCTCATAATATAAGTTCTAATCCATTCCATCATAGTTATGATAGGTTTGTCTCTAGCTAGTAAAATTGTACTATTAAATGACTCAGACAAATTATTTAACAAGACATCGCATCTAGGATAACTACTAAATGCATGTTTACACCAACGATTAGTTGGAATAGCTAGCAACCAATTGTAAGCATCAATGTTAACATTGGACAACTCACCCATTTTCTTTTCCCAATCCTGTTTAAATGTGGCCTTCGCAGCCCCCATCATAAGATCTCTAATAAGCACTCCTCCACCAAACTTCTTCTTGTAATTGTTATACAAGTGCCTTAAGCACAATCTATGTTCCACTCCTTCCAAGATCTCATAAAAAACTGTCATTAGTCCCTGCAAATCACAAAAGTTTGTCATTAGTCCCTGGAAATCAGAAAAGGTCCTGGTCAATAGTAAATATTCCAATTGCTACGAAATAAAAATAGGGAAATATTAAAATGAAGATACCTTTTGTTGATCAGAGATGAAAACCCAACGTTGACAATCAATGCCTCCAATATCATCCAGTAGTAGTGTCAAAAACCATCTTCAACTCTCTTTGCATTCATTTTCAACCACAGCAAAAGCTAGTGGGAAATATTGGTCAATTCGGGTCTCTGCCCACTGCCACCAACAACTGACCCCCATATGTTGTCTTCAGATGACAACCATCTACCCCTATGAAGGGCCTACAACTTCCTAAGAAGCCTTGCTTACAGCCCTCTAACACACATATAGAATGAGCCAAATCTTGGAGGCAAACTTGGTTGGGGTTGATTGACTTTAATTTTAAATGTTCCAGCCTTCACTCTTAGCAATTCACCCACATAATCATATAGACGACCGTATTGTCGCTCTCCATCACCAACCAAAGAATCCAAGGCAATTTGCTTGGCCTTTCCAGCTTTCCAAGCAGTTATTCCAACACTGAATGACTTCTTAATGTCATCAATTATATGGTTGACTGTCATGTTAGCCACATTTACAAACCTATCTACTAATACTTGTGCAATCTAGTTCACATTTGCACTTTTGTTTCCAAAGACCCTTCCACAACTGTGTCGTCCAACCAAGGTTTTCACCCTAAATGTTTGCTTGCCTCCTACCTTGCTAGCCATAATCAGAAAACCACATTTGTTTTTACAAACTGCCCTTACTCTGTTGAGGTCATTCTTCACAAACTTAACCTCTTTTCCATTTAATACACTATGCTCCAATAGTGCATTTTTAAATTCCTTTAAAGAACAGAACTCCATCCCCAATTCAAATCTGAAGTTCTTGTTCATATCATCTTTTCTATACTTTTTAAATTTCCCCTTTGAAAACCTCACATCCTCACCACTATCTACATTTGAATCCAATTCATCACTATTATATTCTTCATTCATCTCATGATCTCCAACTTCTTCATTCAGTATAAATGAACCTTCCCCAACATTGCCTCTTCTAGTCACACATTTCTTCTTCTTTTTCATTCTATTCCACCTATCCAAAACTGGATTAATGTTTCTCCGAAATTGGTCCACCCTATCATTCTGAACATCAAACCCATCATCTTCATTAGCCATTCTGTCTTCTTCACTGTCATCCATACATTCTTCAGCTGAAGCTTCTACTTCCCCCTCAACAACATTTCCCCCTTCCTCTTCTTCCCGAAGATAATCATATTCATCACCACCAACAAACTCTTCTTCTTCCTGACCCATTTGAACATCTTCATGTTCATCATCACCATCACACTCTTCTTCTTCCTCACCCATTACAACCTCTTGTTGTTCGTCACCACCATCACACTCTTCTTCTTCCTCACTCATTTGAACCTCTTGTTGTTCATGACCACCACCAAACTCTTCTTCTTCCTCACCCATTTCAAC
>JAHCHA010013439.1:777739-809203 GCA_027742795.1 Vigna hirtella
TGACCACCACCAAACTCTTCTTCTTCCTCACCCATTTCAACCTCTTGCTGTTCATGACCTTCCTCACCCTCTTCAACACCCATTCCACCCTCTTGTACAATCTCATCCACTTTGGAAACCACTTCCTCCATGTCTATGTTTCCTTTTTCAACATCACCTTCTTCCACTTCCTCAGCCACTTCACCACAACTAAGAAAGTGAACTTCCACTGCCTCACTAGGAACATGTTGAACATAGATTTCTACCTCTTCCTTATTCTCCTCTGCATAATTAGCCAAGTACAGTGCTTCACTGTCATCACTCAATAATCTCACATTATTCATCAGCCTTTGTTTGGACCCCTTCCACCAAAGTTTGAAGTCTGCATCAGACTTAAATTCTTTAACTATTTCAACTGCTTCAAAATACGACCAACGATCCGGATCAAGTCCTTTGATCACGTGTATCTCTCCTCCAACATACTGTAGCCCCTTATTACTAACAAACTTCCCCATGTGATGCAAACAAATGTCGAAAACCATTTCTAGACCTACATTCAGACATCAACGCTTTACGCACAAATTGGAACAACCATAACCGAAACAGAAAAACAATAGCTTAGCTTACCTTTACGCTTGTCTTTCACGACCACCGGAACGACCACCGCAACCACCACAACAAGGACCACCAAGATACAATGCTTCCTGTGAAAGGTTTCCACTATAATGCTTCGAGTAAAACTACTTTTCCCCCCAATTCAAAAATTTACTTTGACAAATTGTGAACCCTATATCTGATTTCAATCAACAACGTAATTAACTGACTTAATCTCAGTTCAACACTTAAACATCCAATGTGGCAGAGAGTGAAGAGAGCAGATCAGTGATCACGTGGCATCGCCGTTTGCCACATCCACTAAAACTTAACACCGTCCAATTTTAAGGACTAATAGTCAGAGTTTCAAAACAATAAGGACTAAAAACCATCAAAGTTCTGAGTAGGGACTAAAAACAAAATCATCTGATACTTAAGAAACTAAAAACATATTTAACCCTAAATGGTTTCAAGAGTGTAAACGAGAAGACAGAGAATTAAGCATATGGCACAAGACTTTCATTAATAAAATTATTATATGCTGGCAGTACATTTTTTTGAAATAGTTTATTTAGGAAAAAAATTAAAAAGAATTTACACTGAAGGAATACTAACTCATCTTTCAACAAAAAAATATATTAATATTACAGTGTATTGTCAGACCACAAAAAATGTATCTATGTTATAAAGAGGAAACATAGGGTAACATTTTCTTTAGTGCTTCCTTTAAAATAGGCCATGCTGACATGAAAGTTAACGATTCAACACATAATCAAGCCATTTTTGTATATTTGACGGACAGAAAGAACAACGACTATGGTCCTCCAAGTACAGCATTCTCAATGTCTTCTCTGCTTAAAGCATAACTAAACCTCCTCTCTACATCTTTTTCAAGATTCCCTGGTCCACTCTTCAAATACCTGCACCATTTATACAGTCATAGACATTAACTTTCTAGGTAAACTTCAGTATGCACCAATACAATGGGACTACTCAATCTATAGTAACCAAATATTTCACACTCAACTTGATATTAGAAGACCAACAATTTACTCTGTAATCAAAGTTATTGATCTATACATAGTATGAACTATGAATATGACTAATAGGAGGATGCAACAGACAAACCATGCATGAATCAGAGGAAGTTCAATCCTAGCACCTGACCTTCTCAGTCCCCAACAGACAAACCAGATATCGACAACAAGCTAGTCACAGAAAAGCAGACAAAAAATCTACCTTTAATATTGTCTGTACATTTATCTTCAATGCCTTCAGCAGAATCTCCAAGAAGAATTCAATCAACATTTTCTCGTAAATTCAATAGACATTGAAGTAATATTATCAGTTATGTTTCCAAATAGTGACACCAATTATTTCCCAGATCCAAATTATGCATCACTTCAACTATTAAAATCAAAGGGCATTCATGTTTTCAGTTTGCGAGCTTTCTGATTGACACACCCTCCTAACCCTTTTAGAAAAATACAACCCTTGAGGCAGGGAAGGGAATGTTTCTCCATACACAACTGATATAATTACATCGGATCAGTGATACAAGAAAAATTAAAGAGGAAAGGAGCAAACCCCACATCATTATACTTTCATTACCATAGTTGCCCCTCTCTCTTCCCCAATATGCACACTATCATTCTCCCTCCTTTTAATCAAAGAGAAACCTCTTATCTTTAACCATGTAACAAATTCTATGATCAATCTTTAGAAACTGTAAGGAATACATAAAAATGTGCTATGCCCATTTTAGAAAAGAACGTGACTCTTAAACACTGAAGTATGAATTCTTTACATACATTGAGAATAACATTTGGAATTTTAACTTCACTACTTTTTTTGCTGTTAAACAAAAATTTAGCTTGCCAACTGTTTTCAGTACTTAGGCTGATGTGTGTGTGTGTTTATATATATATATATATATATATATATATATATATATGAACAACTACTCAACTTATTCTTTACATTGAGAACAAAAAGAAAGGAAGGTTGTCACAGTTTACTTTTGCTCACCATCGTTACTACTATACATATTGTTTCTCTCTCTCTGTCTCACTAGAGCGACACATTATACTCAAACGGATAACAAATAACAAAAATGGGAGGAAAAATAAAACAAATTTCGAGCTTTACTCGATCTACCAGTGTAATGTCAAAATTAAAAAAAAAAAAACCAAAGCAATCACCATTAATAGTGATAATAATTAAAACAATAAGTTAGAACCATTTGTGCATTTTGCAATCTCAGTGTACCATAATCAATGGCTGTAATTTACAGAAAAATTGCTCCATGCTCATAACAATGCAAAAGCAAGTTAATTTACATTGAAAAAAGAGAAATCAAGTATTGGTTGAAGTAGCAAGGTAGTGAAGGAAGCATAAAAAGAGAGGGAAGCACCTTATGTAGAGATCAGTGACATCAAGGGAGAGGTGGGCGTGCCAATCGGGCTTGTGAACGAGCCAGAGGGCCCTGTCTTCCTTGCTCTGGCAGAAGCCCAGGCTTCGGAGCCAGGCCTCAATGCAGGGCAGGCTGTGGGAGTAGAGCGGCTTCGACTTCTCCGGTAGCTTCTGCAGCCAGTGGTCCTCCGGTGGCGGCGCCTCCGCTTCCGCCTCAGGAGACTTGCAGAGAAGCGGAGAGAGGAAGGTGGGCGTTCGGAGGGAGAGGGGGTGGGGAAAGGGGAGAAGAAGAAGAAGGGGTTTGGGGAAGAGAGGGAATTTTTGAGATGATAAAGTGAGAAAGAGATTAGAGTTTGGGAAGGTTGAAGAGGAAAGTGTGGAAATGGACATAGACATGGACATGGATGAAAGTGAAAGAAAAAATGGAGAAGAAGAAGAAGAAGAAGAAAAAGAGAAAGAGGTTTGGTGAGAGAGACGAAGACAAAGGTGAAAGGAGAGTGTTATCCTGCTGCTGCACAAGGAGGTTTATGTCTGTTATTTGTTTTGATGAATCTTCGTTATCGGCTGCACGTGCAAGGCACGGGAAATGCTTCACACTTATTTGTGGGAATTTGGTTACACAAACACCCAAACTCTTTACTTAAGAGTAGATCATGCAGAATTCACACTTTATTTTCTTTCCAAAGAAAAAATTAATAATAATAATAATAATTACATTCTATAATTAAATTAGTGTTATAAATTTGAATTATTTTTGTTTCTATCACATTTAATAATTTTATATCTGTTAAAGAGTAGAGTGTAAGAAGATTTAAATATATTTTTTTCTATCTTTCAGAAATACTTTTCTTTAAAGACAATCCATAACTGAAAAGACAAAAATATTTTTCTTTGATGGATAATAAACATGCAATAAACAGATTAATTTTAATTTTAAAATAAATTGGAGGTTAATTTGTCCAGTCTATTCGATGTAATTCTTTTTACTGGTCAATGACCTTTTTAAAATAATCTAATTTGTAGGATAATTATTTTCTTATTGAGTTATAACAATCTGGAAATTATATTTCATTATCTTTGACATAACTAACTGAAAAATTAGTTTTAAAATTTGTGTTCACTTTAAAGTATTTAAGAGGAAAAAAAAGAACAGACTGGGAGGATGGATGATTTATTTCATCTCTGCTACATTTGAGAAGGTTTGATAATATTTATTTTAAAAAATCAATTTTGTCCTTGTAAAGCTATACCTTCTTCTTATATTTGAAAAACGCATACAGAATAATATGATAGATTGAATTTCAATAAAAAAGAATCAGTTTCAACTAAATTGAAATATTTATTTATTGATTTTATTAATAATAGTACAATAAAATAGTAATAGTAATAATATTAATAATAATAATAAAGTTACTAGCTCTATTTCTTCTCTATTTTCTTTTGCCATGATAAAATTATTTTTCATAGAAATTTTTTATTCAGATTATTAGTAGAATTTAATTTTTAATTATTTATTTAAATTCAATATTTTTTTACAAAAATATTAAACTTAATTTTATTCAGAAGATTTAGTACCTTTATATGAAAATTTGAAATTGAAATTACAAAAAATAAATTGAAATTTTTATTTAAATATATTGTGTTAATTATTTATTAAATATATTGTATTAAACTTAGATATTTTTTAAAATATACTGTATTAATCATTTATTAATTTTTTATTATTTTATATTGCTTTAATAACTAGGGGCATTTTGGTAATCTTTAATTTCTATCAATTAAATAAAATTTTTTTATCTGTTACATCAATCAAATTCTACACTAATCCTGAGAAACTTTACTTTCAAATCCACTCTCACTTACCTTCAAATTGACTCAAATAAACAACAAAAAATTTACTCTCAAATTCATCCACTCACTATCCCCAAATCATCTCCTCCAATCTTTTCTAAGTGAACACACCTTTAATATTAGTAACGAATAGTTACAAGATATTAGATTAACTTACTAAAATCATAAATGTTTAATAAATCTACATAAACTAAATAAAAATGTAGAATAATAAATGTATACATATTTGTGATATTTTTTATATATACTTTTTTTTTATTTTCTGGTGAAAAAAACATTGTATGGTGTCTATAGTTTTTGTTTTTAAAATTATTTGTCAACTCTTGATTTTTTATTTATTTGGAGAGTAGTTATTTTAATTTCAGTTTTTAGTTTTAATATTTATGTTTTTCACTATATATTATACTATTAATCTCATGTTGTATTTTAAAGTATTTTCAATAAGTTTACAATTAAGTAAAAATAAAGTATCCTTTAGTATTTTTTTTCTTATGTTATTTAGTTTAGCCGTTAAAATAAATAGTAAAACATCAAACTATTAAAAAAAAAATCTATCATCACCGATTTATGGAATCATAATATTGAATTGATAAAAGAAATGTAGTGCAAATTATTGTTCAACAACCAATGATTATTATAATAATTGTGTTGTGAATTAATTTTTTTTTTTGTTATGAATTTTGATTGTAGTGTGTGAGTAGAATCTAATTCTTTTGCTAGTATATTTTTTAGGTGATGTCACTTCATTAATAAACAGGTTTAAATTATAAAGAAATTTGGTAAAAGTATACTAAAAAAGTTAATACTAAATCTTTTAAAGTAAAAATTTTTAAAATTTAAAAACATTCTTTTAACGTGAGAGAATGGAACAAAGAAATTTAATATGTTATGCCTTTTTCTATTATATGGAGATCAAATGTATATTAGATGGAGTTCAAAGTATAAAATAATTTTTGTAAAGAAAATCATGATTTTTTTATAATAGATTTGTTTTGTTACGTGTGCAATGTAATTTTTATTATGGAAAATGTGAATTCCATATTTTTCAGTCTTTCTATTTTTTTTTAATAAAAATTTCATATAATAATAACATTATGAACTTATTTGGAAAATAAATAATAAATATAAAAAAAATGTAAAACTATGTAGAAAAATCAAGTAAATAAATAACTTACCTTATTTAAAAGGAGTAACAATACGATTTAATAAATATTTAAATCATAAAAATAGAATAAACATAAATGGTGAGAAACTATAAGACAGAAGCTAACAATTTTAAAAGGCTAGTTCAAATAGTTTCTCAGAAATCCCTAATTTATTTAAAGCCTTCCCAAACATAACCTAGGCTGATCCTTAAAATATTTCTTTATTTAATTTTAATTACATATTTTAAAATCCTTAATATAAATTAAATTAATTTCTATTATTTTCCAATTTCCACTTTTGTTCATCCTACATCTCTATTTCTTAATTTCAGTTCCTTTTTCAACACACCAAGCTATCGTTTAATTGATAGGATTATTATTGTTAATTCAGTGGCTAACTATAAAAATAAAAATCAATTACCCTTGTAAGGCTTCTGACAATTTTCTTAATTGATTCGAAATTATTTTTGCTTAAAGAGTACAAGTTATATTTAAAGCTGAAGTGGAGAAATACTAATTCCACATACCTACAAAGTAGCATACAATACAATTGAAAATGTAAAACTTCTCAAGATTATAGGCTAACTTTAGCAAAAGTTTGGAACTAAATTTGAACAATTGTGATGCATGGAGTAAGAAAAGTTCCATTAAACCTTGCATCTTCATAGCAAACTTCGTTTACTTTTTTTCTAGAATATAACAATAGCATCAATGGGATTCTGAAGAATGAAAATGAGACCAATATTCTCGGACAAGTTGTCTAAACAATGACCCTTCTCTCTTCATCAAGGTGTTTGGTTCATCATACTCCACCAATTTTCCTGTAAATGGAATCACAAGGTTCTTTTTCTTTGAAGGAAAGAAACAAATGATCAAACATACTATTAACTCTTTTTCACAGATAAAAGTTCGAGTGTGAAAATCAAGAATTCCATATTTTATATGTTATCAATATGTGCCATGGAAATTGAAATGTTAACTTTACCTTGTAAATAGGTAAATGCAGCCAATTTTCGGGTTTAAAACAAACATATATTTGCTGTGTTAAATCAAGTGGTATTAAGCAACTGAACACACTGTTTACACTATGTGAAATGAAAGAAGAGTCATGAACTAGAATGAAAAAGTGTTTGTCAAATGACATAAAGAGACTAAACGATCAATATGAAACGTACCATCACTGATCGAAAGAACCACAGTGCAGTCCATCACAGTTGGTATTCTGTGTGCTACTGTTATTACTGTACAATCAGCAAATTCAGTCCTAATGGTTTTCTGCAGAATCAAATCAGTTGCATTATCAATTGATGCTGTGGCTTCATCTAGCACCAATATCTTACTACTTCTCAAAATAGCACGCCCCAGACAAAACAGCTGCCTCTGTCCCATGCTCCAGTTTGATCCATCTTCAACAACTGTGTAACAATTTAACATTGTTGTTCACTACTAATTGCTAACTTGGAAGAAAGTACTTCAAATGCTTGCAACATAATTATGATAAAGAAACTTGTAAGTGTACCTGAGGAGTTTAAGCCCTCTTCTTTCTCTTGGACAACTTCTCGCAACTGACACTTCCCAAGAACCTTCATGTAAGCAACAAAATGAGTCCACCGTTTGCTATGAGAAGCAAAGACAAATAGAATGCAATAAAGTTTTACCTCCCATATCTCTTTATCAGAGTGTTGAGACAAAGGGTCCAAATTGTATCTAACAGTTCCATTAAAAAGGGTAGGATCCTGAGGTATAACACCAAAACGTGACCTCAAATCATGAAGGCCAATAGAAGATATGTCTATGCCATCCACAACAATTTTTCCACCTGCTGGCTCCACAAGACGAAATAAAGAACCAATAAGAGTGGACTTTCCACTACCTGTTCTGCCAACAATTCCAACCTTGTGTCCTGCTTTGAATGTGCATGTGATTCCATGAAGTATAAGTGGTCCATCAGGCCTGTATCGTACCTGTCTCAGTGTGTAAACCAGTAAATTATTCACTGCACTTCATACTCTTTCTATACATTCTTATTCTAAAGTATGTACCAGTTACCTGCAAGTCATTTATTTCTATTTCACCTTTATCTGGCCAATTAAAAGGAGGGCGTTTTGTTTCTATTACTTCTGCAGCCTCACTTGGTATATGCATATACTGATTTAACCTCTCTACAGATACTATGTAATTTGCAAGGCTGCATTGACTTTGAATTGAAAATACTAAGGAAGAGCTTAGTGTAAGGCCATAAGAGAGAGCCATGCCAATAAATCCTGGGAGAAAGGTTAGTGCAAATAAGAAGCTTGTTTCAAAAGTGATAATGCTTTTGTTCAGGACAAAGAAAATAATTTAAAGATGATTAAAATAGTCAAGCAATTACATTACAGATGTTACAATGACCAAGTCTCACCAGATGTAAAAGTCCCAGGTGGAAACAAGACCATGCAAAGTGCTGAGAAGGAAAGAACAACTGCAGCTACAGTTTCTAAACGTAGGATCAACCACTCATGTGAGGCAAAACTATGGAAGAAAGAACTAGCATTGATGTCAATCAAATCAAGATTCTTTACAAAATAATGATATTCCTCCTCAAAAGCCCTTATTGTCACAACTCCAGCAACAGTTTCAGCAATATGATTAGCCACAAAGGATTTTGTTGTGCCATTCATCCGCATTACTTCTTTAGCAGAGGCAAAGTAATATCTCTGTTAAAAGAAGAAACAAAACTTACCATGTTTACTTTCCAACTAATATTTTAAATACTATAAAAAAAATTAATAAGTTAACCCAAGGACAAAAGGTAGAAGGTCCAAAACATATGAAATTAAAATATGTTGTATTTCTCATAGTTGATAAAGAACACTATTTCACTGTTTTAATGAATTCAAAGAATAATCTGTTACCTGTAAGCGAATTGCGATATAAACTAATGGTATTGAGATAACCAAGACTGGCCAAGTGACAACTGCTAAAACTGTCAGAGTTGAATAAGCATTTATTGTTGCTCCAACGGTAAAGGTGAGGCTAAATGGAATATCAAGGTCCACAATGCTAAGATCTGATGAAACCTAACAAAGAAAATGAGAGTCAAAATACTATGTTACTTCCATCACCATCACATTTGACAGCAAGGAAAAAGATTTTTTTAATATACTTACCCTACTAAGTATCCTTCCTAATGGTGTAGAGTCATAAAAAGACATTGGTGCACGAAACAGTGAGTTCATTAATTGTAGAAAAAGATACTTTGATGAAAGAAACCCCAAAATAACAAGACTTAGACTTCTAATGAACATGAAAAGTATGGAAATAACTCCAATCAAGAAGTAAACTACAATCAACCGCAACGTGCTGACATAATGATTATCAACATTTGTAGCCATCCATGAGTTTTGCAATATTTGGAAAATTGAAAATATAAGGTGACTAAGAGCAGCCACAGAGAAGAGTATATAGCACTTCATTTGATTCAGATACTGTAAGTAAGGCTTCAACCCAGTGTCTCCTATCTCTCTCTCTTCCTGCTTTATTAATTTACTCTCTGCTATGTTGAATTGGTTTTTCATGAAAGCTTGTCTAATCTCTCTAACAGAAGTTGGATGTCTCTTGGAAAAAGTAACATCCACAAGCTTGTTAGAACCAGCCGTCTTCTTGTGAGCATTGACGAGGTTCTGGAATTCTTTGCTTGAGCTCAATAGATGATGATAAGGAGCAACTTCAAGGATTTCCCCCTTTGAAATTAACTATACATAAAAGAAAATTGAATTAGAAAGTCCCAGATGGAGTAATGTCATCAAAAGTATTTGAACAACACTAATTTACTTCTCAGTTAGCCACATTTACTTGAGTGTTGCACCAAACTAATAAACCAGAAATAGAGGTCAGATATCAAGGTGGAAAACTTAATGAAACCAGTAGAATCTCCTGTCTTTATTCAAGACCCTTTTGAAGAAAACTTTAAAAGAAATGAATAGATTTTTTCCTTAGTAAACTTTAAAATTTGTAGTTATGATACAAAGGCAACAATGTAGTCACACAAAACAAATTTCATTCTATAGCCTATCATGCCTTCCAAATAGGTAGGCACAAGATCAATAGAAGGGATATGGAGACAAATTATTACAAAAATGAAATAAGTAACTTTAAATGGATTACAATTTATAATCAGCAGTTACACACATACAACAAAGATGAAATATGATATAAATTTCCTATGATGAATGACATTACCAAAACATGATCAAATGCTGGGAGGAAGTCAACTTGATGGGTTACTACTAATACCGTTTTCTCTTTAAGTCCTTCCATGATGTAATCCTGCCATATTTCAAAGCCATGTTGAAGTAAAAAACGACCCTTACAATATAAATGCAGCATGAGAAAAAAGGAAGATGACATTACATTCAACAAATTTGTGGCAGTATGGGCATCAACAGCACTGAATGGATCATCCAAAAGATATATATCAGCATTCTGATAAAAAGCACGTGCAAGTTGAATTCGCTGCTTCTGACCTCCACTTAAGGTAACTCCTCTCTCACCTATTTCTGTTAGGTCACCATTGGGAAACAACTCCAGGTCCTTCACTAGTGAAGATCTCTGAAGTGTTTCTTGATATCTTTCAGCATCTAATTCCGATCCAAACAAAATATTTTCCCTTACAGTACCTGTTTGTATCCATGCTGTTTGAGAAACATAAGCAAACTTCCCATAAATGTCTATCTGTAGTTCAGAAAAGAGAATCAGACACCTACTATAATGTTTTGGCTAACAATGAACAAAAGGGAAATAAATCCCTTCTTACAATAATTTGAATGTATGTGCTAAAGGCAATGATAAGTTAACACAGATTTTTTGACAACATTTTGACACAGCATACCTTAGTACAGTAACAAATAAATAATGAACCAGTAAAAAAATGACATCAGTGTTGTGTCAAAATGTTCAAAAATCTGTGTCAAAATATATTTTCTCATGTGTTAATGATAAATCATTGTTTACAAAGTATGAATATCAAGTTATTACAGAATGGTGAATTTCAAGATTTACTAGTTTATTCTATAAGCATATAAGGAGAAAAAAAACTTACAGTTCCTTTTGTGATAGGAACCTCTCCAAGAATCAGCGATAAGAGGGTTGATTTGCCAGAGCCAACTTCTCCACAAATAGCCACCTTCTGCCCATGTTTAATCTCCAGATTTATGTTCCTCAATGTTGGCTTTAATACATTATCTTCCCACGAAAAATTGGCATGTTTGATTAAAATTGAGTCATTAATACTGTTAACAAAGCTCTTTTTTATAAAACTGTTACTTCGTAGTTCTTGTGCCTCAAGGAACTTAATAATTCGAGTGAATGCAACCTTAGCTTGAATAACCACCCCGATAACATCTGGGATGGCTATAATTGGCTCTTGCACAATCCGTAGAGCTGCTACAAATGTGAAAACATTATTTGCATGCAATGGAATTTTAAGGAAGTAACACACCCCAAAAGAAGCAGCAGAAACCAAAACAGGCGAAGACCAAAAGATAATTACGTTGTATGCCTTTCGTAGTTGCACTGCAGCTAACAATTTGAGTTCCTCTTTTCTTAACTTCTCTATAGCATTTTTAAAATGATTTTCCCATGCATATAGCTTTAGAACTTTCATATTCGAAAGAGCTTCAGAAATAGCCTTCAATCTCTCATCTTGTGACACCATAAGTTCGGTCTGAAACTTGTGTTGTAACTTAGCTATTGGAGTATTGCACAACACAGTGAGAACTATCACCACCAATGAGGCGATAGTTGCCATCCCAATGGCACGAAAAAGTATTACTAATGCAATACATAGTTGGACACTTGTAGTCCATGTTTGGTGAAACCAAAATGGAAATTCTCCAATTCTATAAGCATCCACAGTCACATAATTCATTATCTCACCACCAGAGTGTGTCAATCTCGCAACATTGGACAACCTCAACAGCTTTTTATAAATGGCTGCAGTAAGCAATGACCTAACTTTCATCCCAATAAGTCTACTGCGGAAGTACCACTGCCTTTGTGATAGGGACTCTATGACCTTTATAATGAAAAGTGCTATGACCAATACATAGCCTTCATACTTAAAACTTTCATTACCCTCAGCTACCAGTATAAAGGCATTTAGAAGTACAGGACCAGAAGACACAGTCACCACTTTAAGCAATGCAAAGAATCCTGATATCAAAATCTCTTTCTGATGGCATATAATTATTATCCACAAAATTGACACAGGTGACGATGGATCTTTTTCTATCTGTTTATTCAAGTGTTCTTGAAACAATAGATAACAACTTTCTGCTTGATCTGACTCTCCCAACTTTGGGATATCCTCATCCTCAAGGGTTTTCTCTTGACCCTTTTTCATAAGTGGATTCAACCACCAAAACAACATCCTACTACAGAATCCAGCTTTTGCAAATGGGGTTACATACCTATTAGAATCAACTCCATTGAACTGGTCGCTTAAAGGGGCATAAAGGCCTTCTCTAGTTTCTCTGTTTGTGTCTTCAATTTTACATACATTATATGTGCATGAAAGTAGTAGAAAGGCTCCAAGAAGAGATAGAACATCTAACACGATCTTGAAAGATAGTTCTCTACTGGTAATTAAGTAAGACATGGATAAAAGACAGACAATACCGTAAACAAAGAATGTCAATATAGAGAACAACCATAACCATACTCTTGAAAGTTGTTTCAGCTTGAGACTTACAGTTAATCCCACAAACAACCATGTGAATCCCTGAAAAAGTTCTAGCAGCCACCAGTGAAGGGGAAAAGTAGTATTGTTTTTCCTTAACTTCTCCTCCAAAACCCAAATGCCTAAACACATATTCAACAACCCAAGAGAGCCACTGGTTATGGCAGAACACAGTTGCAATTTTGAATATCTTTCCACTTGGATTAGACCCTGACATGGTCTCGAGAAAGACTTGTAGATCATAGCGAAAGACAACATGATCAAGAGTAACGCATCAAAGGATATTATCAATAAATGATTGATGCATAAGGAATGATCTTTCAGAAACTTGAAATCGTAACACGAAAGCTTTCCCATAGTCTTTGAACCAACAGAATCACCACAAATCATGCTCCAAAAATCTTCCATCTTCTTTGTTATTTCCCCTTAAACACTGTAACATTCAAAGCAAATTTATGAATGCCAATATTCAACCAAAAAACTGGGTCACCAATAATAAGCTAACCAACCCAACTAGCTGATGCAACTCTCATAGCAAGAAGCCTAAGTGCTCAACAAGTGATCAATGATTAGGCCAATTCTATAAACAATAGTATACTAAGTAACTTGAAGGTTAAGTTTCATGACCTCAAATGTCTTAACCTACAACACGCATTACCAAAATAGTAAGAGGGAGTTAATTTCTTGAGAGCTTATAAGTATCAAATATGAATGCTTCAACTTGAATTCTCGAGACCTTTGGCTAGAATACTAAACGATGACTTTATGTATATTAGTAACAAACAACCGGAGCTAATTTAAAAGAGGATCACAAACACCAAAGTAAGCTAAGAAAAGATTTATGGAGGCTATATCTATGAACATTAATACCTTACTGCAACACTGCAGAGAGAAATGTTTAGTTTGTGAAGACAAAGTTGTATACACACAATAAACAAATTTTTCAGTTATGAATAAAGTGAATACATACACACCTTCTCAACTCATGCAGGGAGAACCGTTCTCAAGGGTCACGCAGATACTCAATAACTCAATGATACACCAGAAAACATTTGGTTCAAGACGGTAGAGGAACACAGTGATGAAAATATGGTGGCAATGATATATATAGAAACTTAAACCGTGCAAAAAGGCCACTTTAATATAAATAATTAATTTCAGACATGGATGTCAAAGTCAGTGATATGAGCTACACATAAGCTAAAAATGAGTAATGTCAATCTAACCTTTTTAATAAGTTAAAATTTTGTAACCTAATTTCAACCACTACAGATTAGGTTGACTCAATAGATTCTCTTAATAATATTATAATCGAAATGTTCTGCAATTTCATCAAAATTATTATGAAGATACTAATTCAAAATTAAAATAATAACTTACATAATTTTAACAAATAAATTAATTAATATTCAAATTATTTAATATTTAAAAATATTAAATTATCAACTTACATAATTAAAAATAATAAATAATTATAATTGTTTTAATCTGATTTTAATATATAAGTTAAGTGTTTCAGTTTAATTCACGTTTAATTGAACTCGAACACATAAACTCGAAAATCATTTTAATATCACTAATTTAAGATTCACTATCAATTTAAAAACTCACACTAACTTACATGCTTATTAAAACGAAGCTCAATAAAACTCTTTGTATACTTTTGACGTTTTTTTCTGATTCAATTAAAGTTTTAGTTTAATAATTTTTATGATAAGGATATATATAGTGAAAGCGACTATTAATTGTTGACATAAAATTTAATTCTAATTTAAAAAACAACCTTAAAAACACACAGGGAATAATATTTAATTTGTATACGTAATTTTTTTTTCATCTTACACTTTTATTTAAGATAATATAATTTTTCCCGACAACCTATTTATTGTAATTATTTTCTTAGAGATGTTAGCTTTTTACCTTTGGAAGTGTATGAGGATCGTGGACAGTCCTTCGACAAAAGCAAGAGACAGGAAAAAAATGGTAGTGTTTTGATTCGTTAAACTTTGTACCTACTATCTCTTTACAACGATTAATTTTTTTTATTTATCAAATGAAAAATAATACTTTCACATATATAAATTTCTTACATTCATTTCACACTATTTTTTCTAATTTTTTACTCTCTTCTCTTTTAAAAAAAATACATACATTTATGACCATTTTAGTTTTATATAGTATGTCACTTTTATCATTACTCTTTCTCAAATAAACAATGATTATTGCTTACAAATGTTTCTTATCATAACTTTCTAAATTTTGTTGTAATGCTGCATAGATTAAAAGTCAATTCAAAAGTATTTTTAACACTAACAATGTTAAACAAAATACTTATCTTAAACCAATTTAAATGTCATGAGTAGTTTTCTTTAGTTAATATACAAACCACAGTGTAAATACATTGTTAAATCATTTAGTTTAATAGAAAATTTTGTTAAATAACCCTACTTAACTATAAGTAATTCATGCAATCACATTCGCTTGAGATTATCTTAAAGTGTACAATATATTTGGAAACTTTTAGTGTCATAAATATTTTACGCTATAGTTGGAAAAAACATGCGACAAGTGTTTATATATATATATATATATAAACTCAATGGAAGCGAGTATCTTTTTAATATTAGAATATTCATAGGTTGGTCACGTGTATATATGTTGGAAGTTTTTGGAGGTATTTTATTGAATAAGAAAAAAAATCTAGTCATGACTCGGACGTTTTATTTTTGCAACCTTACGTGGTATGATAAGTCACATTAGAACTTAGATGGATTTCACAAATCCTAATTTGTATAAACACTATTTGTTTGACTAGAAAGTTTCGAATAATTTTGATTATATTCGGGGCATATAAGGAGATAACAAATGAAAAAGGAGACATTAGAAAATAAATAAATAAAAGAAATATATTATGACGAAAAAAAAAAGAAAAAGACTAAGTGGATTTTTTTTCGTTGTAACTACAAAATAAAGAAAATTTAAAATAAGATAAATTAGCGATCAATTAAATAAGATGAATTAAAGATTGACCTAATTTAATAATAGTTGATAAATTATTTAAATTTGGATAATTCATTAGGAACATCGATAAAATAAAATATTGAAATTCCGAAGGATGTCTCTAATTAAACATTATTAACATATTTCTTTTGAATGAAAAAAAGAAGTGAATTTGTTTTATTTTCATTTGAAACTTCTTTTCTATCACTTAAAAAAGAAATATTTCTTATTATTCATTAATACACTTAGAATGACAAAACATTTTGTGTGGACGGGTATATGCAAAAATCCGTGACAGATAGTTATTATTCGCGGGTAGTTACTATCCGCAGATAATAGATAGTGGGTATTATAATACCCGCTTCTAAACGGGTCGGATATGGGTAGTATACTTTCCGACCCACGGGTACCTGTTATCCGCAAAAAATAAAAAAAAATTAATTTATATATTTTTTAATTATATTTAATTAAAAATAAAAAAAATTATATTTAATTAGGTTAAATTTAATTAAAATTAAATTTATATTTATATTTAATTTAATTTATATTATATTATAAATTTTTTTTGTAATTTTATTTAAATTTTATTTTAAAAATATATAAAATATTTTCTTTTATTTTTTGCAAGTATTCGTTGGTATCCGTAGATTTTAAAATAAGTGCGGATATTTTTTTAACGTGTACCCAGGGTAGCGGATGCAGATTTTTATTTGCGGATCGGATTGCGAGTAGGCATTATCCGTGTCCAACCCGACCCGTTGTCATTCTATAGTTATATTATGTTTTTCATCTTATTTTATAAACTTAAATTTGTGTTGATATAGATTAGAAAAAAGGGTTAAATATGTTTTTGATCCCTTAACTTTCAGTGAAAATTGGAATTAGTTCCTCCTTAAAACTTCGACCTAATTCAATCCCCCAACTTTAGAAATGTATGAATTTAGTCCTTTTAACCAAATTTTGTTAACTTTAATTGATGTTTGAAATGCGTTTCTAAGTTAACATTGAAGCAAAGATGTGTCAAACAGTGTAAGCAACCCAAATGTTATCATGAAACGTGCTTGAAACATCAAATAAACCTAACAAAATTTAGTTAAAATGACTAAATTCATACATTTCTAAAGTTTGGGGACTAAATTAGACCAAAGTTTTAATGAGAACTAATTCCAATTTTCACTGAAAGTTAAGTTAAGGGACCAAAAACATATTTAACCCTAGAAAAAATTAGAGACATTTTTAATTTTATTTTATTTGTGTTAATGAACATGAATAAAATATTCACCAGTGATAATTTTTATAGTAAAATTGAAAATACGACTTCTAGACGAGATAAGTCAATAAATGCCTTTAGTTGTATCTTAATAATGTATCACTCTTTAGTAACCACTAATTAAATATCACTTGAATATTATTTTCACTCAAAAAATATTTATAATCTTATAAATTAAAGTTGACATTTACCTTAATTAGAATTTTGAAAAAGTTATACAATAAAATCTTCTTCGAAAATTTTAAATGTAGATTTGGAAATTCTATCCAAAATATACGTCTCTATTGATCAAATGAGTTAAAATTTATTCCTTTTGGAAGTTTCTTAAATTAATGTATGACGGTTTCTTTAATTAATATATAACATGCGGGCCATATTATTTTTAAAAAATATTTATAATAGTTTAAGGGTTTCTATATATACATTTTTTTCATTTCCATCTCCTTTTAATACTTTTATTTGTGGTTTAGGTTTATCATGTAAGAATATCTTATTACCCATTTCGAGTATTCAACATCATAAACCTTTAGATTTATGATAATCTAAAAATTCTTAAATTAATTTTATCTTTATATTTTAGTTTTATTTCATTTCAAAAACCGTCTTTTAATACACACTTTTTAATTATTTCTATCAAGAATTAAACTTTTTCTTATATCTGCCAAGTTTTCTAGGTACTTTCAAAGTAACACATGGTGTAATTATTAACAGACTTCAATTATATATAACCTTTTATAGTTACTTAATATTTATACAATTATTATTATTACTTGATATTCTATTTTAATATTTAAGTTACTTTATTTTATTTTAACATTTAAATAAGACATTACTGTGAAAATCTAGAAAATAATATTTTAAAAGTAGTAGTGAGTTAAAAATAATGAGACTCTATTATTTTAATATTAAAAATTTTTAATATAAAAAGAATTGTGTTAAACGAATTTCATTATTTTAAAACGTATCATCTCTTTAGAAACTATTTTTCTAGAGTTATTTGTCTTCTCTCTAAGGGTTCTTACACCCTGTTCATCTCTTTAAAGATGGAACATCGCTTGTGTGATCCTCACGGTAGAGCTTCAAGTCTAATTGATCAGTTTCTCAAAAAGAGTAAGTTACTTTTATGCTCTTTTTCTCTAGTTTCATGTTTTCCAATGCATGTAAGGTTTTTCTCTTTCGCATGTATGGTTTGAGCTTCCTCTTAGGTTCTTTACTGATCAGTGGTTCTAATGGTATACCCTGATCATGTTTTCATGATCTATAAGTGTTGTTTAGTCTCTTTGAGCTAAGGGAGCATAGTAAAGTTCTCTAAAGTTAGTTGGAGTTTCTAAGAGGTAAAGGAAGCTAAAGTTAATTTATATTTTAGTTATTGAATATGAAAAGTATTTGGTAGTTTATAAAACTGATGCATGTTGATAATTATGTTAAAATGGTTGTTATTAGGTTTAGAATGTTTTTGAAATGGTGGTTATTGGTTGAATGGTTTATTTTGTTTAGAACTGATTCTGGTTATGAATGTTGTTGTTGAATTGTTAGTAGTATCAAGTGAGTTGTCGTGTTGAGAAGAGATAGTTTGGTTTGGGTTGCAAGTCTTTATTTTTAGTAAAAGGAAAGGTTTTTATAGGTGTTTTTCTGCAAAACTGGTTAGATGAAGAAACCAGAGGTTTGGGGACAGTTTTTAAGTCATTTAAGACTTGTTGAAGTTGTAAAACCAGTAAAATCTGGTGTGGAGTTCAATAGTGGACTAATGAGTGGGTATTTGCATGTTTTTTGTCCAAATAGGAGGGTTTTGAGTGATGAATTTCTAAAGGAGTGGTTTTAGAGATAAACTTGATATTTGGGATTGGTGTTTAAGCCATTTAAGATTTGTATAGTATTTTTGTTTAACTAAATTTGAGGTAAAATATTTAGAATCTGATATATGAGTTTTAGTTGTAAATTGATTGGTTGAACCTTGATTCCTTACCAAATTGGTATCTAATTTATGTTATAAACATGTATTTGAATCATTCTCATTGTTTATGATGTCATTTTGATCATGTGGATAGGTATTCGGGTCATTTAAAGCTAGTTTTAGAGTTGCTGATTTTCTAGTATAGGGTTGAGCGTCAAGATTGTAGGGCTTAGCGCCACCATTCTAGTGGTGTCGGGGCTAAGCGCTAGGATTGTAGGGCTAAGTGCCACCATTCCAGTGATGCTGGGATTGAGCGCCAGGAAAGTAGCGTTGAGCGCCACTTTCCAGTGGGGATAGGGTTGAGCACCAGAATGTTGGAGTTGAATGTCATAGGTGTAGTATTGGTTTGTGTTCTCTGTTTTCTTGTTCTTATTTGCTTTTGAGTTGTATTTGGTACTTTGATAACTTGATTTGGACTCTTTCTGGTTCTTTTGGTGGATGTTTAGAGGATTCATGTATTTGGTATGCAATGAGGCTATATATGTATATGATTAAGTATGGAGGAAACATATGGGAAACATGTAAGATGATATTTAAATGAAATGGAAAGTGTGAATTTAAGTATGATGTGAGAAAAGAATTTCAAAGAGGAATATCCTAAGTTGGTTATATATGTTGTGTAATGTATTGAAGTAGGAGCTCCTGGATTGGGGAATAATCCTGACACTCTTAATAACCTCATCTCAAGTAGATGAGTGATTATGTCATGGAGAGTAGATGGAGGTCCTAGTTTATGGTAACTGGTTTTGGCCATAAATATTTGACGGATTAACCTTGGTGTATGACATTATTGGTGGTGGTTGAGGTTGTGGTTATTATTATTTCTAAGTAATTAGTTGCTCCATCATACACAAGTGCAAATTTTCCATGAGTCTGACATCAATGCATCTATCCGGATAGTAAAAGTTTCAAAGTTGAAGGGATTATTTCTGTGTTGCTTGATTTATATGTGGATTGTTGGAAGTCCCACATTGACTAGAGATAAGGCCAAATTATAATATATAAGTGGGGTGTAAACCTCACCTTACAAGCCTGTTTTGTAGGATTGAATTAGGCTTAAAACTCACCTTCTAATATGGTATCAGAGCTTGAAGAGTTGAAGCATAGCAAAGCGAGCCAAAAACTCGTAAGTAAGTAATGTCAGGTTTAACATTGTGTAACAGCTGAGACGGAGAAAAATATGCCAAAACTTTGGAAGGTAAAAGATTAATGAGTTGTACAACATAACAAACAGCAAAAGACCAGAAAATTATGGGCAAATGGGATTAAAACATTAAAGTTCTAGCAACATTGAGAATGTGTTATTTTCTCTCAAAAACTCCATTTTGTTGAGGTGTTTCAACACAAGATAATTGATGTTGTATCCCTTTTTGCCTATAAAAATCTGTCATTGCAAACTCATTACCATTATCTGATCTAATAGCTTTTACATCAATGCCAAATTGTGTTTTGATATAAGAAACAAAGCCAATAAGTTGTGATCTTGTATCTGACTTACTTGCCATCAATTTAATCCATGTGAATCTAGACCTATCATCCACTATAGTTAAAAAATATTTGAAACCATCAACAAAAGAAGTACAATAGGGCCCTCAAATATCAACATGAATTAAATCAAAAGGAGCTTTTGAAACAATAGTACTTAATTGAAAAGGAAATTTTCTTTGCTTAGAATAGTGACAAGTATCACAATGAGTGTATTTTGTATCAGGTAAAGTGGCATACATGGTGCGTAATTTGATATAACAAGAAGAAGGATGCCCTAGTCTAGAGTGCCAAATATCTATAGAGTTAGGTCTTATTGTAGAACAAGCAATAGAATTCTCAGGAGTAATAGCAGCTGGTGAACCAAGGGGTGCAGATGCAGGAACTATCATGACATACAAGCCATCTCTTTCTTCAACTTTCCCAATCATCTGCATGGTTGACTTGTCTTGTATTTCACATGAAAATTCAGAAATGGTAATTTTACAAGAGAGATATTTAGTTAACTTTATGACCGAAATAAGATTGACTGAAAAATTAGGAACAAACAAAACATTATGTAAAGTAAGGTATGGGCCAAGAGAAACTGTGCCATAAAAATGAGCAAATGAAGAGTTCTTATTGGGTAGAGATACTGTAATTGGTGAGATTCTATGATAAGAAATAAAATGAGACAAAGCACTGGATATATGATCAGTAACACATGTGTCTAGAATCCATTGGGAATATATATTACCTTGATCCTGAGAAGAAGTAGAAACATTATGATAACTCACTAGACCGATAGAATGTGTAACTGTGGGATTAGATTGAGGAAGAAGTGCCGATAGACCATGAATTTGCTCTTGAGAAAGTCCCAGAGTTGAGGAATGTGATTGCGCCTGAGAATTGTTAGAAGAAGGAACAACTGCAGAAGCCATTGAATTTTACAACCTCAAATTGGACAAAAATGTCAGAACCTGAATCTTCGAAAACTCCTTCAGATTCCTCAAAAATCAATCCAAGGCTACGAGTGATTAAAGCACCCAATTGTTTCTCATTGAAAACCCTAGAAAGCAAAGTCAAAACATAAAACATAACAATGTGAGAGTACTAGAGGGAGTATCCATAGAAGGAGAATAAATTGTAGGAAAGCCAAGAACGAAAGGTAGAAGATGAAGATCTTGGCAGTAACAGAACTGGCTTCAGAAGAACGTGATCAAGAATTAATTTTCTTATGATACCATGTTATTTCTCCAACAATCATGTTTGATGGCTTGGTTATAGGTTTTAGGTTCACTAACTTGGGAAAGATTAAGGACATATGATTTATGAAGAGATGATAATGCATCATATGAGAGATATGAAGGGATAGGATATAAGGTACCTGTGGATGACTGAGTGGCGAAAGAAGTAGATAACATGTTGCAATGATAGTCATGCAGATAAGATGGTTTATGTTTTGGCCTGATTGATTTCCTTTGTGGAGTAGCAGTGGCAGGTTCAACAAAAACAGGTTGAGAAGGAGGAGATGTAGGTGGTAAAGAGGGTTGATGAGTAACTTCTGAGAAAAGAGGTGATGGAGAGGAAATGATTTTGGTGACAAAATCCAAGAAATTTTGTGTATCAATAGGTGAGTGCTTGTCACTAGTAAGAAAAGGAAATATGTTTTCATAAAATACTACATTCCTTGATAGAAAATTTTCCCTTGAGTTTAAATCTAAAAAAAGGTAGTCTTTCACTCCTGTTTTAAAACCAAGTAAAACACATTTCTATTTCACCCGTTGTCGGACCGCTATCGGACCATCCAATTTCTACTATCACGCACGAGATCTATACCTCGGCGTGAACGGGGTGTGTTGGAAGTCCCACATCGACTAGAGATAAGGCCAAATTATAATATATAAGTGGATGCAAACCTCACCTTACAAGCCGATTTTGTAGGGTTGAGTTAGGCTTAAAACCCACCTTCTAATATGGATGTTTGTTATTGTTTTAAAAAGGCATGTATATTCTTTTGATATTTTAGCTTATCCTTGATTTTGTGTTGTCTGTCTATGTGTTGTTTTCTCTTTTGCGATGATTACCTAAATGATATGCGCTTAGGAAAACATTCTTTTCAATTGCTCTAGAGAAAGGTGAGGGTGAAACAGATGGAAAGTCATATGGTTCTACAGGTGTAATCTTGTCCTTGTGAAAACTTCAGTTTTATGTAATTATTTTATCATCATTTATGTAACATTTTATTTTAGTAGTATTATAGTATTAAAATGAGATGTTACATTAATTTATCATAATAATCTTTATTTATTAAAATAAAATATTTAATTAATATTTATCACAGTACAACAAGAAAAAAAATAGATGCTGCTATGCTATCTAACAATGCGAAACATGAAAAGTAAATCTTATATCGAAGGAGAATGAATTTATAGCGTAGAAGCTTTATATCTTTGTGGTTTTATTGGTTGAAAATACCAGTTATCATAGTGACCAACGTCAGAAGCTTCTTGAGCTCAACCCGTTTACTCTTTTAGTGGGAAACCAACGTCTGTAGGATATGCTAAGAACTTGCATGCTCAGGTAATATTTAACGCATTCTCTGGTTCAAGAAGTTATTTTTGGCGGTAGAAACAATATTATTAACATATATAAAGACAAGTAATCGGTATCTTTAAAATAATTTTATTAAATTCATGGATTTTAGAATTTTAAAAATTAAAATATCAAATACGTTTTTAAATTTTTAATATTAAAAAATAAGTTTCATCAATTACCACACTTTTAAAACCACTTTTATTCTATTTATAACATTTTATCATAAATGTATATGGAATAAATGTCTTTGTTAATTTAATTTAAACTTTAAAAGAAAATATAAACATAGTGAAGATAAAAAAATAAAATACAGTACAATTGTTATCAGCGAAACACGTTTTCGTATTTTCAGTTTAAAATATTTTATAGCCAATGGTGGTTAAAACTCTATTTACTAAAAAATTCACGAAAAAAAATGAAAATATTCAAATATGCATTGTGATTTAAATTTTTGTATTTTTTATCACCAAACATTCTTTTTATATACACTTGTCATTACATCAATTAGAGATAATAAATAAATTTATTTTGTAAGTATGGTTTAAGCTCGCCTCAATTTTAATAGAAAATCATTAAATTGCTTGAGTATAAGTATAGATGTGAATAATGCTCACTTATTTAAATTCGACTCAAAATGAAAATGATTATATATATATATATATATATATATATATATATATATATCGCCTATATTTCTAGAATTGTATAAGTATAGGTAAGTACTCTAGTCATTCCACATCGATCTAATTTTTCATCCGTGAATAAATTCCATAAATAACAAATATTTTCAAAAGAGTAATTTAAGTTCTTTTTTTTTTTGTAATGTTTTTACTTGTCTTAGTCTCTATCCTTAGGTATCATACTCATTCTCATTTTAAAATGCTAAAATATCTTTAATTTATTAAATAATCTACAAAAACTTATATTAATTTTTTTTCTAATTCTTACTTTATTTGATACTCTAATATATTATTTATATCTTTCTATGTTTATTATTAAAGAAAAAAATATGTATTCGTTTGAGATTGAATACCTACTAATATCATGTGTTTTTATTATATTTACTTTTTATTAAAATATTATTTAATTAATATTTAGAATAATACATGACATGTAGGAATAGGTTTTTCTTTGAAGACGAAGACAAAAATTGCATAGTGGGCAGATATAGGATGAAAATATGATAAAAGTTCCATAGCCGTTGGAGATGAGACACCAGAATCACACCCCGCCTGTTATAATACCTATTAGAAAGAAGAAAAATATTATGTGAAACATATAAACGTTTTACATTTGACATTTACAATACTTGAAGTTGATCATGAGTTGAATGAAAGAGAAGACCATAATGTTTCATCATCTCAAGTTAGAGAAGAGGACCATAGGATTGGTAGTAGTATAAGAGATTCTATAGCAGATCATATGTGGCGAGATTATCAAAACTCGTAGTTATTGTATTTTATTGTATTGTATGACTGTTTGATGTTATGAATATGAGAAGAACATTATATTAAGGATGTTTATTGTTAACTTGTGACCATTTTGTTTATGAATTAGGTATAAAATGAACAGAGGTAAGGCAGCCACCCTTGAGTCCTCTGCTCCTACTAGAGAGTTCATGAAGTGGACAGAGGACATGGACGCACGTCTTCTACACTCTATGATTGAGGAATCACAAATCGGTAATAGGGTTGACGGAAGCTGGACATCCCAAGCATATAGTAACATAGTTGATCATCTTCATAGCTCTGGTTATGTCGCAATTACGAAAAATAATGTTAAAAATCGTCAGAAAGTCTTGAAAGATAAATGGCGTCAAGTACATGACCTGTTTTCTAGATTGAGTGGATTTGCGTGGAACCCAGTTAGTATGACATTTCATGCTGAGGACGAAGTTTGGATGGACCTGATTCAGGTATTTATAAAAATACTCAAATTTTGTGGATCCTTATTATACATAATATGAAGCAGTGTGTTTGTTGTGTTTGTTGGTTCAGTCGAGGCCAACTGCGGCAAAATGGAGAGTTAATTGTATAAAACACTACGACTTAATGGTCGAATTATGGGCAGCTGATCGAGCTACTGGGAGTGGTGTTCGGACCGCTTGTCAAGCACGTCGACAGCGGGTTGGTCCTCGTGTCAATGTTGATTTGAATCAAAATATTGAGTACATTCCAGAACAGCCTCAGTGGGCGGGGTTTAGAGACCCAACTCCACCATCACCTCCTTCATCTGTCGATGAATATAGTCCGGGACAGACTCAATCTGTGCCTTCCGTCCCATGCGGTGGAACTTCATCCTCACGAGGCTCGAAAAGGAAGGCACCTATGGTCGATGTTATTGATTCTCAATTTGATAAGTTGATGACCAGCCTTGATGGTTTCGCAAATGTGCTTAGCTCATCAAATGTTCATTTTGGTGTGATCTCTGATACAGCCGTGCGTCAAGTCTCAACAATGGAAGATAGAAATCAAATACTCCGTCGCAGCTCGACGTACACATAAACAGAGGGCGACATTTATGAAATGTTGAGTGCTATGAACATTTCTGATGAAAACTTGCTCGACCAATGTTATAATTTCTTATGTGCAAACCTCACATGTACAAAGAGGTTGATGGGACTGCCACCACACAAGCGGTGGAATAAATTATGTAAAATGATATCGGGCGGTGACTGTTAGGAAGGCTTATATGACTAGTTGTATTAGTATTATATTAAATTATGTATCAGTAATTTAATTATGAATTATTGATTTTCTATCCATATGTGATTTTTAAGTTATGTTTATGGTTACGATGTAATGATTTGTTCTTATTTGTTCTTATTATTAAATATAAGTAATTTCTTATTACTTACTTGTTGTTGTTTTAATCAATTGCTTTGTTGAAGAAATTGTGAAATGGCCTCATCATCAACAAAAAGGCTAAGAAAAAGTCGTAAGGGAAAAGAAACTCTCACTGAGGCAGAAGATGCAACCCATGTAAGACCATCTGTAGAGGAACAATTAGATCAGCGTCGTTTCTTCACTCACAGTCATCAAATGGAAAACTATGCAGCTGATTTCTATACAAGAAGTATAGTTGCTCAGAAGATAATGAATTTTGAATCATTTACCGGTTCAAGGTTATTTTTCCAACAACATCTTCTATTTCAAGGGGTGGTCCAATTTCTTACATTATAGGGACCCTACTATCCGGATTTAATCAAAGTATTTTATTCAAATCTAAAGATTTCTGGAAATGGATATTTGCTCAGTGAGGTAAACAAGAGAAAAATTAGATTCAAACCTGCTGATTGGTTGAATGTAGCTAACTTGAAGTACGAGGGTCAGAAATTGTGTTATTCAAATATCCCAGAGGACTTTCCATATGACCGCGACATGACATTAGCTACTATGATTATACTAGATTTGCAGGGTGGTCAAGGTGTTTTAACGGTTGGTTGTTTGAATATCAATGATAGGCTTCTACATTATGTTATTGTGCATATGTTGACTCCACGACCTGGGAATTTTGCTAGGTTATTGCAGGAAGATATTTTTATGATATGGGTGCTTAAAAATAATATAGCAATCAATTGGCCTCATCACATCATGCAGCATATGCTTAAATGCAAGGCTAGTGACACACCCCTCCCATACGGTGTCCTTATCACACAGATCATGCAATATTGTGGAGTTCACGTTGATGCCGATGCCAGCACTCATATAGGGTCCCGACATCACTTTTCAATCAATTCTTTGAAGAAGATGAAAATTGTTAATGTCAACGGTGTTTGGCAACACGATCTGGATGATGATGAAGAAGAAGACCAACCAGACCCTCATGAAAACCCTGTGCAGCCTCCTCCACCTCTATCAAATCCTAATATGATGACTCAAATGTGGGAAGGAGTACAAGACTTGAAACACAGAATGCAGGGTATGGAACAAATGCAGGTGCGGGTTCAACGTATTGAAGATAACTTGGAAAACCTTTCCCTAGACATGAACCGCCAATTTGCTCACCTCAATCAAAATGTGAACTTGATTCTTCACCATTTAGATGATTAAGTTCATTATATTTCCGATAATGTATTACATGACTTGAATATTCTTAAATTTCTTTGTATGTGTTTGAAATATTACATTACTTATTAATGCTATTGTCCTTAACATCAGGTTTGCTAGTTTTTTTTATTGTGTACTTTCTCATCTACAAATTAGATGGACTCTCGAATCATTGATGAAGTGCAAAAACAAATTAATCTATCAAGAAGACTATCTGTTGTTCTTGAACGACATACACAGGCCATGGAGCGTCGAATATCCCTGGTAAATGCTAGGATTCAATCATCTAATCCAACTACAGAAGAAATTGAAAACTTGTTACGGACTATGAACATTGAAGATCATAATTTATTCAGACAGTGCTTCGACCTTTTATCTTCGCATCCATCCCATACAAGAGGTCTAATAGGGATGCCGATACAATATCGTTTCAATGCATTGCAACGATACCTTGCTAAATCAACGTGATCATGAACTATTAAAAGAATATTTGTATGTTGAATTATTGCAACTTTTTTTAGGTCATGTAATATTATAACTTGCTACTTAATTATTTGTTTGTTTAATGTTAATCATTCTCACTTCCGTAACAAATAAATTGATATCACTTCGTAGTAAATTATATTACAAGCAAATACTACATTTTAAAATAAATTCATTTTACTACATTATAACTTTTATAATTTTTAAACATTAATTTTATAAATTATTCATAATTTTTTTCTCTTTATAAACATTTTTACAATTAAATATAATATTAAAAAATAACATTTTATATTACTTTTATAACTAGGGGCATTTTGGTAATCTTTAATTTCTACCAATTAAACTAATTTTTAAAATCTATCACATTAATCAAATCCTACACTAATTCTGACAAACTTTACTTCCAAATCCACTCTCAATTAACCACAAATCCACTCAAAAAAACAACTAAAAAATTATCCTCAAATCCACTCAAATCCATTCAAATCATCTCCCCCAAATACACCCAAAAACACACCCTAGGTGGAAAACCAACGTCTGTAAGATATGCTAAGCACTTGCATGCTTAGGTAATATTTAATGCATTCTCTGGTTGAAGAAGTTATTTTTGGCGGTAGAAACAATATTATTAACGTATATAAAGACAAGTAATCGGTATCTTTAAAATAATTTTATTAAATTCGTGGATTTTAGAATTTTAAAAATTAAAATATCAAATACGTTTTTAAACTTTTTATAGTGAAAAATAAGTTTCATCAATTACCACACTTTTAAAACTACTTTATTCTATTTATAATATTTTATCATAAATGTATATGGAATAAATGTCTTTGTTAATTTAATTTAAACTTTAAAAGAAAATATAAACATAGTGAAGATGAAAAAATAAAATACAGTATATTGTTTTCGTATTTTCAGTTTAAAATATTTTATAGCCAATTAAAGTGGCGGTAGTTAAAACTCTATTTATTAAAAAAATTCACGAAAAAAATGATTATATATATATATATATATATATATATATATATATATCGCCTATATTTCTAGAATTGTATAAGTATAGGTAAGTACTCTAGTCATTCCACATCGATCTAATTTTTCATCCGTGAATAAATTCCATAAATAACAAATATTTTCAAAAGAGTAATTTAAGTTCTTTTTTTTTTGTAATGTTTTTACTTGTCTTAGTCTCTATCCTTAGGTATCATACTCATTCTCATTTTAAAATGCTAAAATATCTTTAATTTATTAAATAATCTAGAAAAACTTATATTAATTTTTTTTCTAATTCTTACTTTATTTGATACTCTAATATATTATTTATATCGTTCTATGTTTATTATTAAAGAAAAAAATATGTATTCTGTGGAGATTGAATACCTACTAATATCATGTGTTTTTATTATATTTACTTTTTATTAAAATATTATTTAATTAATATTTAGAATAATACATGACATGTAGGAATAGGTTTTTCTCTGAAGACGAAGACAAAAATTGCATACTGGGCAGATATACGAAGACAAAAATTGCATACTGGGCAGATATTGGATGAAAAGTAAAATGTTTCTTTAACCATCCATTTTGACAATTTTTTAATAATAACCTATATGATAATTTGTGATTAGTCCATTTTAAATATACTAATAAATAAAATAGAGATACGTAATCTGTTATTAAAAAGTTGTTAAAATATCATGTTCGATCAAAATATAATAAAAGTTCCATAGCAGTTGGAGATGAGACATCAGAATCACACCCCGCCTGTTATAATACCTATTAGAAGGAAGAAAAATATTTTGTGAAACGTATAAACCTTTTACATTTGACATTTACAATACCTCTTAACAATTCAACTAAACTTGAGACGATCGACAAACGACAAAAGACGTGAACATATATGAATATAAACTGAGGAAATGACGCCTAAACTACCTAAAATATCAAGGTTACATTCATAATAAATAGTATCGACAGTTATATTAGTATTATATACGTCGGTGAAACTTCCTCCCCATTATAACTTAAACATCCTACGAATTGGATCAGCTGCATTCACGAAACCATGCAGACAATAACTAATATTATTAAAATGAAGATCGGATGGTTCAAATTTTGTATGCATGTTTCAGCTATAATTTATGAATAAAATAAATGGTCATGATTATCTGATTATGTGATGCTTTCAATTTCTGACTTCAGACAATCGGATCCATTATTCTTTTCAACTTCACCGCTTCTCACTTGTCTTTATAAGCCAACACTTTTAGGTGTGGTACTACAAAATTTTGGATCGTACTTGGTCCTACCTCAGTTGGCGATTGAAGCAAAGAAATGTATATATATATATATATATATATATATATATATATATATATGTTTCGGATGTAGGGGGCAGTGCTGGTCCCACGTTTCCACGTCACTCTCTCCTCGTCCTCCGTATGTCGGGTCTTCCGAGTTCTCTGGTTGGTTCGCCGGTGGGAGACCTGAAAAAGATTCTCCGATGCCAAAGTCAGTTGAGAGTTAAGGCGTTTTTCTCAGATTGCAATAAATGTGCAATGAATGTAACCTATCTACCACTCACCCTGGATTTGTATTTATAGTTTTCGCTATGGACTTGGGATTAGTGAAACGTTAATCACGGCCCAATTTAGCCCAAATAACTTTTAAACCCTACTTACCTTAAACTAGGATGATTAGTTACATGGCCGGCCTATCCGGGTGAGCTCTAGCATGGGCGTCCGCCCTGTCTTATGTAGCCTTTTACCAGTGTGGTCACGGGCATAAAGGCGGCTGCCCTATAAGTGGGTAATGGAGTACTCTTCTGGGTCTATGTTGTGATGGGCGGCCGGTCAGTATATTATCCACTGGCAGGGATGTCCCTCCGTACGGTGTCCGGCCTTGGGGTCCTGTACGTTGAAATGGGCGGCCGGTCCCTGCTGGTACAATATATATATATATATATATATATATATATATCTGCAAATAGTAGCTTAGCTACCAACTTTTATTTATATGCAGTTTTCTCTTGATTGTGTTTGCATCAACAGAATGAAGCAGAAAGCTTATAGTATTCTGATGGCCCTTTTGTTAAATTGTATAGGAATAAAGTATGAAGGGTCAAACAAGAATCCCTTCCAAGATGCAAGCCCCAGTAAAATGATTTTTGTTACAGCTGCGTGTTGTCATGTCCTTGTATATGCTGTGGAAATGAGCTTGCCAACCACTGATTTGATATTCCACTTGTCTGGGATTGTTGGATGTGAAGCACTGTGGTGGATTCTGGTGGATGAGTTTCTATGGTGGTATCTCACCAACGTGCTTCTCTTATTGGTCGCCTCATTCTGCTTTACCAACTACAACCACGTTATTCACTTCATTTCTGGGACAAGAGCCCACGTGCCAAATTTGGAAGCACAAGAAGCTCAAACGTGATACTATAATGGAACATAAAATGTCTATGCATGTCTTTTAATAGAAAATAAAATTAAAAGGAAGAATGTTAAAAACAACAGTATAACTAAGCGAGAGATTAAAGGAATAATGTTTATGTAAGAGAACAGAGAAAAGAGGAAGGAAGAACCAGAGAGCAGAGCGGAAAGAATCGTATTATGAAAAATTGCAGAAAAAATACAACAAGGAAAAGAAATATATACAGAAAGAAAAGAAAACAAAAGAAACTTCCTAGACCGAACGTCCTAAAAAGGGAACGATCGGTAATAAGAAGACAAACAGAAACGAACGAGACGGAACGAACGTCAGAGCAAAAGGCGAGCGTTCCTGTCGAGCAGTGTGAGTGACAGGCACAAGGACGAGCGTTCCTGTCAAGCAGGATGGACGACAGGCACGAAGCGAGCGTTCCTGTCGAGCAGTGTGAACGACAGGCACGATGACGATCGTTCCTGTCGAGCAATGTGAACGACAGGAACAAGGACGAGCGTTCC
>JAHCHA010013439.1:809213-861883 GCA_027742795.1 Vigna hirtella
GATCGGCAACAAACAGATAAGGACGAACGACCATAATAACTCTATCAGTTTATAAAATAATATAAATGTTCCTAATAAAAATGAAGTTGTAGAAGTAAGAGTTTCCTTCAGTCTTCTACTATGGTATAACCAAATAATATTTTTCCTCTTCTTTCTCAATCTGATGGATTGGATTTCACTGTGGGTCCCACCGAGTTTCTTTTGTTCTTTTATACTTTCATTCCTTATGTCTATGATCATTCTGTTGAAAGTCATGCGTTCAAAACAATAAGGTTGTGCTTCTGCAGAAATTTCCTTAGTAATGATATTTTGTTCTGTTTTATCTAAATTGGAAGAATGTTACTCTGGACTAGCTCACTAAATAATAAATATACTGTGTTATTCTGGACCAGAATCATGAAAATTATTATGACACGTCACAGAGTTCTCAGATAAATTTTACATTTTGATCTGTTTCATATCCAGAAACTGCTTTAAATTTTACATTTGGATCTAAAAGTTGACAGGGTAAGCGTCCTGTTTATAATTGTACTTAAGAACCTTGTGGAGGATTTTCATAAAGGTGGTGAAGGGAGGAATACAAATGGTGATATTTTGATTAAATGACCCTTCCTCATCATCATACCAAATAGTAGAGAAATTAGATATTGTTTCTTTATCATCACAAGAAAATAAGTTAATATTTCTTTTTCTAGCATGGAAGAACTCGAGTTAACTTTATAAGGGTTGAGGAAGTGAATTTTCAAGAACTTTTTTTATTTTTATTTTATTTGATAAATTATCTCTAAAACATCATGACTGGTGTTGGTTTTGGAAGAGAGGAAAACAGGGGAGAAAAGAACAGAAGAAAAACACACGCACATAGAGAATGGGTGTATGGTAAGAAGTTTTATTCTCTTACGGTCTAAGTATATAAGAAATAGAATGACTCTTATTTATAGTTTATAAGAGTTTAAGTTCATAACATATTAAAAGAAATAAAAACATACTTGAATTAATACAACACTTCCCCTTAATTCAAGTACTAAAATCAATCAAGCCTAACTCAGATCTTAGACTACCAAATTTATCCTTTTTCAAAGGTTTAGTAAAAACATTTGTTAGCTATAATTGAGTGGGACAATAGATCAGTTTTATCCTTCCATTGTTAACTTGTTCCCTCAAAAAATGAAATCTAGCCTATATGTGTTTGCTCCTTCCACGTGAAACTGGATTAAAAGCCAAGTTGATTATTGATTTGTTATCCATAAACAATTGGATGAGTCTCCTAAATTCCACCTTTATTGTTGTCAAAATAGAAGCAAGCCACATAGCTTGGCATTCAGTGGCAGATCCAACAATGTATTCTGCCTCACAGGTGGACAAAGCCACCACTTGCTGCTTTTTACTGCACCAGGAGATCGGTGCATCCATAAACTTGAAAAGGAAACTAGTAGTGTTTTTCTTGTCACTGTTGTCCCTACACCAATTAGAATCAGACCAGCCCTCTAAGATATCTTGCATTTCACAGTTTTTAGGAAACAAAACTCCAAGCTCTAATGTTTCCTTTATATATCTTAACACCCTCTTTGCAGCTAACAAATGCAATTTCTTTGGCTGATGCATGAATATGCTAAGGATCCCAACTGCAAAACAAATATCAGGTATGCTATTACATAGATATCGAAGTGAACCCACCATTTGTTTATACAGTGGGTTGTCCACTTCGTCTTCATCATTTTCTAAAGTAGTAACCTTTCTCTCTGCCGGAGTTGTTGTTGCATTACAAGTCTCCATACTAATTTTCTTCAAGACCTCTATTGGATATTTTCTTTGATGGAGAATCTGCTGGATTTAACAAATTCAAGCCCAAGAAAATACCTCAACTTACCCAAATCAGTCATTTCAAATTCAGCCATCAATAATCCTTTAAATTTCTCAATTTCTGAAATATTACTCCTTGTGATCAATAGGTCATCCACATAAATGCACATTAGGAGTAAATTTGGGTCACCTTGGAACCTTACATACACACCATGCTCTACTAGACATTTTAGAAATTTATGCTTTATCATAAACGAATCTATCACCTTATTCCAAGCTCTTGGTGCTTGCTTTAGGCCATATAAAGTATTCCTCAACCTATACACCTTGTTTTCACACCCTTTAACCTCAAACCCAGGAGGTTGAGTGACATACACCTCTTGTTCAATTGGCCCATTCAAGTGGCCGTGTAGGTTGCACCTCATCATCAATTTGTCTATTCCCATTTGATTCATCACCTAGTCTCTCTTCCTCATCTTCAAAAACAATTGAAACATTCTGTTTTGAACCATTTACCTTATTTGACCAGTTCCATGTTTCAGCCTCATTCATCACAACATCCCTACTTATACAAATCTCCTTGGTTATATGATTGTATAGTTTGTAGGCTCCAGTAAAGTGATATCCTAATAATATCATGGCCTCACTTTTATCTTGCAGCTTACTCCTCTTCACACTTGGTACATGTTTGTAGCAAACTAAACCAAAAATCTTCAAATGATTCACCACTGGTTTCCTTTCAGACCATACCTCCTCTGGAACTTTATCTTTCAGCTTTTTGGTTGGACACTTATTTAGCACATACACTGTTGTAGACACTGCTTCTCCCTAGAATGAATGTTGTAAATCCTTTTGTTTTAGCATACTCCTTACCATGCTCAGTATGGTCCTATTTCTTCTTTCAACAAGACCATTATGTTGTGGAGTGTATGGTGCTATTATTTCATGCTGAATTCCATTCTCAATGAAATAATTCTTGAAATATCTTGAAACATATTCTCCTCCTCCATCTGTTCTGAGTATTTTAAGTGCCTTCCCACTTTGCTTTTCAGCCAACAACTTGAACCTTTTGAAGACAAAAAACACATCACTTTTAACTTTTATCAAATACAGCAATATCATGCGACTATACTCATCTACAAAAGTCACAAAGTATCTATTGTTCCCCAAAGACAACTCCTCAAACGGTCCACACACGTCAGAATACACAACATGTAGAACTTTAGCTCTCATGTGCATTTGTGAATTGAAAGCATTTCTGGGTTTTTTGCCTAATAAACACTGTTGAGATTATTGATAGGGGGAGCACAAGATTAGTTGAAAATCTCAGTGATATCTGTGTTTTTGATGATGACAACACAGTTAATAAAAACGCATGTGTATGTACTATGTTACATGTTACATGTTTATATGCTTACTGTGTTCTATTTGTATAAGCATAACTGTGAACATATTGTGTTGATTATTGCATACTACTGTGTTGGAAATGTGTTTTTATCTATGTATGCATAATATGAGTTTTTGGAAATGAAAAACCACAAGCACCAAGTTTCAGCTGTCTGAACTTTTTAACTGTAGCAAAACAACAAGTTTTAAGTCGATTACATTGGTGGTGAAATCGATTAAAACTCGTGTGTTTGCACAAATTATTTTCAAATGTGCTGTGATGAATTTTGAGAAGAAAAGTTTTAAAAAATATGTTAAGTGTTACTACTTAATCGATTGCATGCATCTTGTATTCGACTAAGTTTATTAAAGATTTAAAAATTGTTTCAATGTTTGACATAATTGTCACAACAGTCATATTTTTAAATATGTTGACCAAACATTTATTGCAAATCGATTACATTAATTGCGCTTTCAATTAATGCATTTGAATGTTGTTAATCTCTTATAACTGTGAAATGCATTCGACCAGATTAATAGCGTAATCGATTAAAACACGCTTATACTATATATAGACACATGATTTGATTTCTGAAAGAGGAATTGATCTTTACACTTTCATATCTTTTTAGTGTGCTTTTTGAATTCTTACAGAAGAGAGAAAAGTTCCAAGAATCAAGAATTACCCTGGTGATAAATTCTTAAGGATTTCTTGTGAAGCAAGATTGTGTGATTGGAAACGTTTGATCGTTCTGCATAAGAAGGTGCTTTCTACGTTATTAGGAAAAGCTTTGGCAAACGCTGAGAATTGTTGGTATTGCCTGTGGTGTATACAGGAAGAAGAACGTGGTTCTTGACTTTGAGGGAGATCTCAAAGGGGTTGACCGCAGAAGAGGATTGTTCTTGTTGTTTGTCTGTTTTGTGTATTGCCTATACTTAGATTAGTGAGTTAGAGAGGTGACTTACATTTTGACGTGAGGTCATTGTAAAGCTCTTGGTGTAAAAACTCAGATCTATATAGTACACTAGCTTCTATCTCGGGTTGAGTAGAAGGACACTAGATGTAGGCTTGGCCGAACCAATATAAAAAGTCAGAGTTTGAATTTTCTTATCCTTTCTCTTTGCATTAAGTCGATTATACTGTCATTGCATTCGAATACGCTCATTGTTTCATTGTATACAAATTTACTTGCGATTCAAGAAAAGTTTAAAGACTTCCTATTTTGCGAAAAAGATTTTAAACGCAATCATTCCAGGTAGTCCAATTACCAAGCCTCTTGGTGTGAGAAACGAAACACTTCTTTTTTAACAAACACTCTTCACATTTCTTCACAGGAACAATTATTTCAGGTAGTCCAATTACCACTCTATTAACAGCTAGCATTTTCAGACTGAAAAAAATTCAAGTGACCAAACCTCTAATGCCATAGCCAACTTGTTTTATCTACAGTCGTTGTAGAGAGACACTGATTTTCCACTAGATGTAATCTTGTTTGGAAAGTTTTGTTTCTTGACAATGGTGATTTCAACACCATTCTTTTCTTTGAGTCATATACTCTCAACATATCTTCTCCCATGGTTACTGAAAAACCTTTTTCTACTAACTGACCAACATTCAACAAATTGCATTTCATCTTAGGAACATACAACACATTTTCAATAAAAGCAACCTCCTCACCTTGTTTCTTGATTACAATATTACCAACTTCAGCAGCCTCCATTGTATTGTCATCTACAAGCCTAATCTTGCTAGTCTTCCTAGTATCAAGATTTGATATCCAATTCTTATGTTCAGTCATATGATTGGAACATCCAGTATCTAGAAACCAATTTTCATCAACAAACCCCTCTTCATTCATTGTGACCATTAACACTACAGGCTCTTCATCTGATTCATCTTGAGCCACATGAGCTTCAATCTTAGTTTTCCTTTTCGGCTTGCCCTTTCCATGCCAGCAATCAACCGCATTGTGTCCCCATTTTTCACAATTATAACATTGTATTCTTTCTATCTTGATTCCTCTTTCCTCCTTTTCCTTTGCTAAAACTTCCTTTACCAGACCTTATGGATTCTGATCGATCCCTTTCATTCTGATCTTGCTTTGGATCTTTATTGAATCTTCTACCTTTGTTCTTTTTCCATTTTCCTCGAAAAAAACCTCATTTCTTTGTCACCTGTGCCTGCAAAGTTTCTTCCTCTCCAACCTTCTCAGCATTTCGCGATAATAGTTTCAATTCATGTGCCTCCAAAGAACCTTGCAAGTCTTCCACTGTCATATTTTCTACATCCTTGGACTCCTCTATTGCCACCACGATGTAGTCAAACTTTGGAGACAACGTACGTAGTATTTTCTCAACCTCCTCACACGCTCTCATTGAGTTCACCAATAACTGCAATCGATTGAGGTATTCAACCATTATCTCAGAGTCAGTCATAGACAATAACTCATACTGCCTTGAAAGGGACTACAATCTAACTTGATTTTCTTCCACCTCCATGTGCCTTCTGCAATATATCCCAGGCCTGTTTTGTTGTTTTTACTTTGGAAATCTTTTCAAAGTTCACCGTATCCACACATTGACGGAGAAGACAATGAGCTTTGCAATCTTTCTTCTTATTTGCGACTTCGTCGTTCTCTTGGATACCATCTTTCACAATCTCTAGCAATTCTTGATATCCATGAATGACTTCGATGTTTATAACCCAATGGTTATAATTTTTCCCATAAAGAACTGGTAGATTACCTAGAAAATTTCCACTTCCATTTGCCATTTTCTCACTACACAGACCCAGAATGAACCATGCTCTAGATACCACTGTTGGTTTTGGAAGAAAGGAAAACAGGGGAGAAGAGAACATAAGAAAAACACACGCACACAGAGAATGGGTGTCTGGTAAGAAGTTTTATTCTCTTATTGTCTAAGTATATAAGAAATAGAATGACTCTTATTTATAGTTTATAAGAGTCTAAGTTCAGAACATATTAAAAGAAGTAAAAACATACTTGAATTAATACAACAACTGGTACTTGAATTATTATTAGGAACTGTCTAGTTGTTATCAAGTATTCACATTTCATCTAAAGAGATCATTCAGTTTTTATATGCAATAATTTACTAATATAATGACAAATAAGATTTAAAGTTGTGAATTTGACATACGACTAGTCTTTATCCATTCCTAAATAAATTTTCCTTTCGCTGATTTATTAAATGAGTATATTGGACAAGCTCAAACTTTCGTAGTTCCCTCTTAAAATAGGTTAGGTAGGTTAAGCTCAATGTCAAAATAGATTTATATTTAAAAACATTAATTAATTATGATATAGTAGATCTTCATTTCGAGTTAAAATTTAAGGTAAATTGGTTTAAACTAAAAACTGTATTGAATCAATCAAGATTTTAGGTCGAATCAAGTTAGTTTAGACTAAAGGTTAAGACGAGTCGACAAAGACTAAAAGTTGAGACGAGTCAATACAAATCGAATGACGAATTAAGTTAGTTCAGACCGAAAGTTGAGACTTGTCGATGGTCAACCCAAGACGAAAGTTGAGACGAGACGACTCAAAACTAAAACTTGAGCTAAGTTGGCAAAAGTCAAAAGTTGTGGCAAATTTAAATTATTAAAGGTTAAGACAAACTAATCCAAACCAAAAGTCAAGTCAAGTTAACCCAAACCAAAAGTCAAGCCAAGTTGACCCAAATCAAAAGTCAAGCCAAGTTGTTCTGGATCGAAGGTCTAAATCATCCTAAACCAAAGTTGAGTCAACATGTCTTAAGCCAAAGGTCGAGTCGACTTGTCCTGAGTCAAAGGTCAAGTTGTATTAGACTAAAAGTCAAACTAAGTTGGCTTGAACCAATGATCACACCAAATCGACATTAACTAAAAGTGAAAGCTAGTACGACTCAGTTAAAGGTTAAAGCAGGTCGTCTCGAGATAAGTTGTCCTATAACCAAAGATTGGGATAAGTCATCTAAGATCGAAGTCATAGTGAGTTAATATAGATCAAATGTTAGGATGACATGACCTAGGCGAAAGTTACATAATATTATTAATTTTGATTTAAATATCTTTCTTATTTCTAAGCTATTTCTAAAAATTATATTTTATATTTAAACTTGTTAGAATATTTATTCTATTTATCATTATTGTATTGTGTCTAGGGTTACCTATTTATCATGATTATATTGTGTCTAGAGTTACCCTATTTATCATGATTATAATGTGTCTAGGGTTACTCTATTTATCATGTACTTTGTATCACAACTTTCTTATACATTGAATAAGAGTGAGAGAGATCTTTCAAGTCCTTGAGAATTATTTTAGAATTTGAATCTCAAGTAAACTAAATTATATATCTACGTCGTCTCTATACTTTATATTTTATACTTTATACTTTATACTTTTAAAAGTGATTTAAAACATTATTTCCAAATAAGGAACAAATGACAAATGAAAGCTATACTATAATCCACTCTAAAACTTCGTTTATCAAATATGAAATACTCTACCTTTGCTAAGAAGGAGATTTTACATTATTTTTTGTAAAATATAGTGACAAAATGTTAAGTCCCCGATTTAGCATATTTTTATTAAATAAAATATATTATTAGGTTATATTTAGTTCTTAATTTTATATAATTTAAGTAGATTTCTAATTTTTAAAGGAAAAATAGGTCTTTTATAGATATTGCTAATCACGTGTTTAAAAATTTTGTTTTGATAGAATTTTTTGTTTCTCTAAAAAATTCAACAATAAGAAAATTTGTAAAAATTCATAACAAGAAAATAAAGAGAAAATAGGTTAGAAAATTTAATTTCGATTTAAGTTTTTGACTTTTACTTGTTTCAAAGTGCAAAAGCCCCACTCGAAGCATAGTATTGAACCTATCGAGACCGAACTGAATCATGGCATTGCAGCCACAGTGAAGAAGGGTTATGTCTTCCTCTTGTTTGTAAGGTAGAGTTCCTTACTTCTATATAGCAAGCATATGTAATATGCGAGTGTATGTGACTAAGTTAGAGATAGTGCAAATCTGTGTAGAGTGTGTGTGAGTCTGTAGAGGATTCAAGTGTATAGTGCAGAGTGAGCATCACCTCCTGTGAGTGCAAAGTAAACACTAGGGAGAGATTGAGTTTATTGTATCGGGCTGGGTGTTGCTAGAGGTTCTTGTGAGTAAAAGGAGACTTCAAGAAAGTGTAATCTTCTGTATTTTTTTCATTGAATTCAATACAAATTTTGTTCTTTTTCTTAAACAGAGTAAATGGTTAAATCCTGAAATATTAAAATAAAAACATGTTGAAATAGAATGGCTTAGTTGCAATACCAAGAGGGGGTGAATTGGTGAAACACAAAAATCATAGTCTTTTAAAAATCTTTTTCACAAAAGGATGATCTTTCAAAAGTTTCTTGAATTGCAAAGAATAAGATTTTTTAAGTGCAGCGGAAATAGTTGACTACGTGAAAAGTAAAGTCGACTTAGAAAATTGAAAGTGTAGGGATAGAGAATTCAAACACAGGTTTTTATATTGGGTCGGCAAAACTGCCTACATCTAGTGTCCTCCCAATCCCAAGAAGCAAATGCACTATAATGATCAAGGTTTTTACAACAAGGCTTTTATAGCGACCTCCACGTCAAAATATAAAACACCTCTCTAACTCTCTAATCAAAATATAGGCATATACAAACAAAGAACAACAACAAGATGTCCCATCTCCTGTAGTTTTCTTCCTCCTGGATCAAACACGAATCTGCAATACACATCAAATATATCTTCGATTAATATCAATCCAAGAAAGAATTTTTCTTTAAAAACAAGAGAATAAGAACTTCTAATACTTTGATTAGTAATCTTTGAAAATTTTAGAAGTCCAAATTCAATTTTATCTTGAGTTAATTGTTTTCTTAAAGATAACAATAACTCAAGATTTGAATTGTCATATTTTGAAAATGTTTTCATGACAATTGGTTTGAAAGAGAAGTTAAAAATTGAAAAATAATCAATTATTGAAAAAGAAGTAAAGATTTGGAAACCTTCCCTTTTAGGATCCATGGTCTTTGAAAGAATAGGATTTGTCATCAGTAACAATTTCTCCTTTTCTTTCTTCTCTCTTTCTTGCCTTTCTCTCTTTTCTTCTTTTGTCTCTTTTTCTTTTCTTTCTTCTTCTTTTCTTTTCTCTTCTTCTCTTCTTCTCTCTTCTTCATTCCTTAATTCCTCTCTTCTTCTCTTTTCTCGTTTTCTTCTCTCTCTCTCTTCTCTTCTTCTTTCCTTTCTTCCTTTTCTTTTCTCTCAATCTTTTTTTCTCTTTTCTTATCCTTGATCTCTTTAAGTCTTGCCCCAAATTCTAATTCTCTACGAAGAAACCCTTGATCCTTTAAACTCTCAAGAAATAGTTTTCCATCATCAATGCAATCCCTAATTAATTCTAGGTTTCTTTTAATGCTTGAAGGCACAAACTTTCTTCTCATGCAAGCTTTTAAATCATGCCAATCACGTATGGAGGACTTTCTACCTTTCCTAACATGATATTGTCTTTCATCCCACCACTCTCTTGCATGCTCTTCTAACTTAGAGAGATATATACTAAGAACATAATATTCACTCTCTTCATAAAACCAAGGATTTATTTTATCAATTTCTTTTTCCCAAGCTAGATATGTTAATGCACCTATGTCCTTACCAAAGAATGGAAGATTCCTAGCTTGTTTAAACATTTCATCAACATTATCTAACCTAGAAGACCTATATGAACTATAAGAAGACATCTTTGTTTTTAAGAGTTTTCTTAATTTAGAGGGTTAAAAACTTTCACTTAGACAAGTCCCAGGTAAGAGAGGTGAGCTAAAGAGCTGCTTAAGTACCAAGTCTTGCCTTGCTAGAAATGTCTTAGGCTACTAACTAATTACCCCTTAAACTAAAATCACCTTTAGAAACAAAGTACACAACTCAAACAATCACAAACAATTAAACACAATTAAAAGACTAGACTCTCGGACTCTAATGTGATAAGGCTTAGAGTTTAATCCCTTTTAGCCTAAATCACCCCTAAACGTGAACACAAAATCAAACAAGCAAAACACTTAAGAAACCAGCGGACTCTAATGACCCCTACGAGAAACACAAATCAAATCACACATTCATTTATCTACCTATGCTAAATTTAAAGCAAGTAAAGTTGCCAAGAGTTTGAAAGAGCACCAAGGACTCTTCCAAAGAACTTGGACTTTATAAAAGGCCCTTTTACAAAACAAAAGCTAAAGCTAACAGTGGCTAACACCAGCCTATTACAAACAAAAAATGAAATTAAAAGAAAGCTAGCCTATCAACCTATTACACATCAAATGGAACAAAAAAATACAAAACATGCCCGCTGCCACGGTCTGGTCCTGGTTCAGCTACAATCCACTTTTGATGCCAGTCCTTGTGCCAAAAACACGTACACTGATGTTGCTGTTTCGGCTAGCTTTGGCCCCTTTTCTAGCTTCTGGATTCCATTCTCGTTGGATCTGATTCACCATTCCTTCAAAACAGTATATAACAACATGTGGATTAGGGAACCTGATGCAAACAAATTGCAAGAAGAGATACACAACAATTTAATGTCTTCCCTTTTTGTTGAGAAGACAGCTGCTAGCCTGCTCCAACTAAACGTTTGCCCAACTTTGTTACTTCAATTTCTTGTTGCTGGATAACTTGGGCAATCTAGCTTCTAGTCAATCCTATAATCACAAATGCACAAAACTGCTGTGAGTATTCACTTAGTTAAAACAGATTGCAAAAGAAGATATAGGGTAGTAATAACTTCCCTTTCTCTTGGCTGCACAAGCTTTCTAAGCTTTCCCCTAAGATTCTACTGTTGCTCAATTAAAGTCCAGATATTTATCAACTCTGCACACAACAACACACCTATTCTACACTTTTTTCCTACACTGATTCAGTTCAAATATGCACACAGAAATTACACCAATTCCAGCAAAATACACATAAAGATGGATATTAAACCAGATGCAAATGGGTGTAATTCAAGGCTGAAACCAAACTGATTGAACAATCATTCCAAGCTAATCAATCAATGGAGAAAGATTAACATGATGTAATGCAGAAGTTGGTAGTTAAAACAGTGTTGTTGCAATTCCAGACATGCTCATAAAACAATCAGCACATTATTTGCAATTTCTATGTATCTACCAAGTTCCCATAGATCTTATCAAATCATAATCAGCATTCAACAAGCCCAATTAAACCATGAAATCAACAATTCACTGTCAAAACAATGAGTATATCAATGAATTCAGCAGGCAATGTTTGAAATTAAAGTGAGTGCAATGACAGTTTAAACATTCACAAGCACAATTAGCATCACCAGCAAATCAGCAATCACATTCAAACATTTAATATCTCACTGAATTCAGTAAACAGTTTATAATCGAAAATGAATGCAAGAGCAAATTAAAACAATCACAATAGCTCTAGTTTGCTCACTCAACTCCTTTTCCCTGCACAATGAACAATTACAAACAGTTAGATTAACAATGAATTCTCTATTTCAAAGTACCAAGGAATTAGGCCAAGTCAGCCTCACTAAACTCACTACACTCAGGCTTCTCTTTTGAAAGTTAAAGCACATAAATGAAAAGGTTTGGAAGGGAGATTCTCCCTTGGCAGTTCAAGGCTTGAGAGTCTTTCAGACCACCACCACCTAAGATGCTACCAAGCACACAAACCCTCTTTCAAATTCCAGAAACCAAAGTGTAACAAGCTTCTCAATCAAGAATGGCTAGGCTAAGGTCAAAATCAAAAACCAGAATAGAACAGGACAGCCACTAGACAATGACAGCACAGCAGATAATGAAACTGACTCAAGATCAACTCTAGATCAGATTATGAAAACAAACAAAGCTCAAATTAGAACAGCTGATCAGAGTTTACACGTGCAAGACAAAACCAAGACAGCCAACAATTGACAAACAAGAAACAAAGCTTTTGATCAAAGTGAGCACTCAAACTGAACCTAATAATAGCTCTAGAAAAGATTTTAAAAGCAAATAAAAACCAAACAAGAAGCTGCTGAAATGTTTAAGAGAAATCCAGTTTCTAACAACAATTTCTGATGTTGGTATTTCAAAAAATTACACACTAGACTGCACTGACCTAATTGGATTTTAAAACTGTTCAATGACTATTTTTATTGATTGTTCTCAATTTTATTTTTTTTATGGTCAAACCTGTTGCTACAGTCCAGATACAAGATTCCAGAAATCAGATTTTAGTACACAAAAATTATGCAGCAACTTGTGAAGGAAAATGGTCAAAACTTGGTGGTCTCAAGAGTGTAAATATGTATGGCAGCTAGAACTCATAATACTTTTGCATCAACAAGTTTAGAGCATGAATTAAAACTAGTTGAAACAATTTAAAGATGCAGAAACAAAGTCTTTCAAAAATTGAAATTGTTCAGCTACCAACTCACTCAAAATAAGCAACTCAACCAACCAAAATTTGACTCAAATGTTGAAACAACATGTGAACAAGTCACAGGACTCAAAAACAGCAAACAAAAGTTGAAAAAAAAAATTACTATGAAATGAATGGAAGATGTTCAGCCATGATCTAAATGCCAAACAGATTTAAAAACAGAAAAGGACTCAAGCAAAGAATTGTGCAGATCGGTCAACTGCAGAATTGGTGCAACGAAAGTCTTCCAATGATGCTACCAAGCTTTTTGCAGAAGCATTTCATTGCTTATATGGTATGCATCAAGGACTAGCTCTTCTTAGACATTAAATCACAGATTCAAATCACCACTTGCTTGCAAATGAACACAACAAAATTTAAACTACTGCTCAACAATCTGAAATTGAAATTGGTGTCACCATTCATGCACTTGAGCTCTCATTGAATTTGTCATAGCTCAATGTAATGTGCAGATAGTGCTCACACATTCAGTTTACACAGATGCAGTAATAAACTAGTTTAAACCAGATTTGAAAACAGTAGAAGCAAATTCTCATGACAGAACAATACAGGAAAAGATGCTTAAACAAAAATGACTCAAACAAGACAATTGGACCGAATAAAATGAAATAATACTCAATATAATGACTCAAAGGCACAAAACAAGAAAGCTTAAACAAATAAGTAACACTCAACTTGAAAACCTAAACGCAGAAATTGAGATCCAAGAACGAACAAACATATTTGAATCTCATACAGAAAGAAAACAACACATACTGAAACTGAATCAAGGCAAAACACTTTGAGAATTCCATGACGAACAAAAATTAAACACAAGACAGAATCAAAATTAATCAACATAAGACATACCGAAACAACGCAAGACAGTTAAACGCATGTGTTGAACAACGCGGAAGTGAAGAAAATTCAACAGAGACGCGAAACAGTGAAAACAAAATCGAAACAACACAAACAATGAATAAAATAGAGAGGCGAAACAAACTTAACTCAGAAATTGAAGGAAACTCAGAACAGAAATAATGAACGAAACAGAAACGCTAAAATGAAAGAAGTTAAACGCACAGCGTTAAACCAGAACACAGAGACAAACACAGATTACAACAAATCAACACAAAATACTCAGAATCAAGACAAAGCGAAAAGACACAAGGAAAGCGATACTTATCTTCGAAGCATGTTCGACCTTGCTCTGAATACCACTTGATGGACGAGCGCCCGAGAAGCTGACGACCGAAGCTGTGCGAGCTCGATTCGGACTCCTCGAAGCTTCTCCGACGAGTGAAGACGCAGCGGAATGGAATAGGAAACTCGAGATTGAAGGGGAAAACGGAGATGGAAGAGTGGAAAACTTAAATTAGACACGAAGAAACCCTCAAAGGGTGAGGAGACTCAATATAAACCGATTAATCGGTTCAAACAACTGATTGAACGTTGGAAAAGAAGGATGAACGGAGGAAATAAGGTTTGTTCGGTGAAAAATGAAGGAATAATGAAAATGAAGGAGGAAGTGAGACGAAACCCTAGAGGAGAAGATGAGATTCGGTGGAAAACCTGGATCTAGGGTTGCAATGAAGGAAGCAAGGTAGAATAGAGGTTGAACCTGGAATCTGTGATGAAACCAAAGCAAAACGGTGAAGAGGATGTGGTTGATGGCCGAGGAGCTATTGAGAGAGTGAAATGCAAATGACTGTGACTGAGGCATGATGGAATGAAGAATGTGAGGTAGAGCGCTGACGCATGCTCTAATGAGGTGGCAGTGAAGGAGAGGCAGCGTGGAGGAGAGAGGCACAGTGGAAAAATGGAAAATGAGAGTGAGAAAGGTGCTTGGAAGGTGGCTAGAGGGAGTCTTTGGACTCTCTAGCTTATGACTTTCAAGAGAGAATAATTTCTGATTTCAGAAAATTCAATTCTCATTAATCTCAAAAGTGCTATTACAAGAGAGGAGTTGGGTATTTATAGTAACCCATGCTCCTTAAGAGCTAAGCTAGGAAAGGTAAAAATACAAAAGGAAGACTAAGTCAAGTAGGATTCCATCAACACCTCTCTAACTCTCTAATCAAAATATAGGCATATACAAACAAAGAACAACAACAAGATGTCCCATCTCCTGTAGTTTTTAATCACTTTGAACAATCCTCAAAGTCCAGAACGCCTCACGTTCTCTTCCTGTAGTCACAACAGGGCAGCCACAATCTTCACAAGATTGAGAGAAGAAGTTGATCACGTATCAGACACCTCAAGTGCAGGTTGATCAATCAGTCAATGCGCACAGATTCTTGCTCGTCAAGCAATCACCAAAGAATGAACACCTCGATCTTTCTTGATGGATTCTTGGAGCTTTAGCACGTTCTACCAGAGATCAATAATCTGAAACAATTCAATCAAAACGTTAGATTCACAAAAGTCTTTGTAGAAATCAAATTCGCGTCTATATATAGTTTTTTACAAAACTGACGCTCCTAAGTCGACTATGCTACTAATAGAGTCGATTATACTCAGACAATTATAATAGTTAGTAGCAGTCAAACCAACTTAATTGATTTCACATTTAATACAGTTGACTCACAATCAATGCTTAGTCAAAGATATAAAATATAGTCGTTAGACATCACAAGCATTAACAGAATTTCCAAACATAACTAACTAAGTCGAGTAGCTTGCGCATACAGTCGACTTTGTAACACTCCAATGCAGTTTTGAAAAACTTTCTTTCCAAAAATACTCACAGCACACTTCGAAAAAGTTTGCGCAAAGCCGCGAGTTTTAATCGACTTACTTCATAATGAAGTCGACTTAAAACTGCTGTTTTGCCACATATTATAAGTTCAATAAAAGTGCATGTGATTTTCCTTTTCTAAAACATATGTCATGCATTTACAAATAAGATCTCATGTAAAACACAGTAAATTGCATGTAATGAAAGAATCAACACAAAAATGTTCTCAAATAATCATAAACATGAAAGCTATGAACATGTAACACATAAACACATGTGTTATTAATTATGTGTTGTCATCATAAAAAAACCAGAAGCTCTGAGATTGTAGGTTTGGCTAAACCAGTGCTCCCCTATCAATAATCTCAACAAAACCAATTAAATCATGTAGTAAAGTTGATAACCTTTTGGCAAGTATATCAAATCGTTCCCAGTAATAAAGAGTAAGCTTAGAGTATCATTCTCCCAAGGAATTTGAGTTACATTATCTAATTGAAATTATTTACCAAAATCAATTTAGAAATGATAACGATTGAATTCATAATTACTGAAATAAATTGTAACAACAAGAATTTGAAATATTATGAATGAAAATTTAAAAGAAACTTCGTTGGAATTGAGTTTCATGAATCATATGAAGATAAAACTATGTTCAATATTTCATTATTTCATTGAAACATTCACATCAAGACATACTAGTCTTAATCCCTTAGCAACTAGTTCTAAATTAATATATCAAACTACTAATCCCTTAGTCAATTTAACATATAATTTGCATTAAGTCCGATGCTAAGAATGACCAAGTTATCGAATCTATCCTTAAATCCCGAAATCACTTAGGTGCTCTATCTATGTCCATGTTCAAAGTTACTTTTCAGTAAGCAGAGACATTCAAATAACATTATATTTCCATACAATGATAGTAAATTCAAGAAAGAGCATATGAACGAACAACGATATATTGAACAGGAAAATTACATCACAGTGAGTTAATTACATCCAATTCCAACGAAAGAAAAGTCTAGCTAGTCCTAGTTATCTAGAACATACACATTTGAAGCAATCCCTTGCAACAATGGTGTCTTGATACCTTGAAGTAGTCTCCTGAAGTCTACAATCTTTTACGGTTCTTTGCTCTCTGTCATAAGTTACCAACTTTCTATCTATTTCCCACTTTAAAAGCCAATTGAAAATAACTAATTCACGAATTCGCTAATCGCACAGCTCTTCATGCGCTAAGCGAATATTCAACTGCATATCTTTAACTGTCCTTTATTCGCTCAACGAGTTGTGCTGGTGCGCTGAACAAATAAAACTCTTTTTAGCTGAGCGATTTAATGCCAACTTAGCGAGAAATGTCTGACAACACTCCACTTGATGTATAAATTCCTGTAATATTTATTACACAACTTTCCTACTTCTAATTACAACTTTTTCTATGAGGAAACATATTATTTCATGAATAAATACAAATTTGAGTTAATTAACAAGTACGGAAACATGTATTTTTCATCCTTATCATTAGTGTTGCGCCAAGAATTAAAAAAGAAATAGCATAAAGAATTGTAACTGGGTAGAAACATTATAATCAACAAAGAATGGTAAAAGGGTACAAGGGCAGAATGATAAATTCGCAAGAACAGAAAGGCACATTGTTAAACTGATACTGGTCGCGCAAAATTAGAACAAACTAAGTTTCCCAACTAATGTAGTAAAGGGACAACCTAGGTATCAATCCTCGGACTCGGTACAATTAAGCTCAAAGTGTTTGGTTAATTCTTGTATTTATTTACTAACTATTAACTACTAATGCAAGGTGGGGAAATTAAAAATGAAAGTAAAAAGGTAAGATCTAGACTCTATTTAAGGAAAGAAATAAATAAAAGAGAAGAAAATAAAAGTCTAAACTACCTAAAACAGAAATATAAACATACATGATACAATCTAAACAAAACTCAAGTACTAAACAAATTAAACAAAATAGATCTTAAAAAAAAATACAAAACAAAAGCAAAACCTAAGGCTAAAAGAACACATTAACAATCAAGAGATACACCTAAACTAAGCATTAAATCTGAATCAAAAGGTAAGACCTAAAATCTAAAGTAAACATCAAATCCTATACTCTAAATAGAATTAATCAAAACAATATCATGCTATTACTATCAACTAAAACTGAAATCACAACTAAATGAATTATGCAGATGTAAAACAATACTAAATCAAACTATCATACATGCAAATCAACTACCAAAAACATTAAAATCAAAAGAAATGTGAAAAATCATAGAATCAACACAGAGTATTCATTAGAATCAATCAAATTCATATAAAATCAATGCACAGAGTGGTTAATCATATATCAGGAAGACATCTTGTTAAAATAAGCCCATCACATGATCTTAAAGTTCATTTCCAGAACTTAAAAAGTCAATGATCATCACTCAGTTCATCAAAATCATAATGAATCTAAATCCAATTCATGCTCCTAATCAACATCAGATATGAAATATATTCTAAATTCAAATAAAACCTACAGTCTACTCTAAAACATATAAAATCTTAATTGAAATGAACTGACAGAAGCAAAAATATGAATTACAATATTTTTCTTTCATTGGAATCATCTCCAATTCAAGAAGACATCTCCATAAGTCATGGTCACTTTGGAGTCATGTAATTCCCTAAGGAATTTAAACTATGTGGAGTCAGAGAGTCCAAATCAAAATTTAAAAGTAAAACAATTGATAAAAACAATTTTCAAATCAATTTTTTTATTTGTTGAACTCATCTCTGACTCGAAAAGACATCCCGATCATGCACGCCCTCAAGGTCGTTTAATTCCAAAAAGAATCATAGATGTGCAGAGTTCCAAAGTTCAACTTATTTTCAATGAAGAACAAGAAACACAATCAAATAATCTGAACGAAATTTAAAAGCAGAAAATAAAAATTGAAACGAAAAATCAAAAACAACATCAATGCTTTATTAAAATCAAAATCTAACCATATAACCATACCGGAAACCACAGAGGAAGCTCACTTCTGTCACTCTCGTGAATTCCTCCGCGAAATCTAGTAACAAAAATCCCTATCCTACAAAAGAGATGTAAAAACCCTAAAGTAAAGAATGACCGTAAAATTGCAGAGTATGGAAGTGTGTATGTTTACATGGAAGAAGCCCTTTTATATAGGGTTTGAAAACAAAGTAAAAAATATGAAAAAGGAAGAAAAGAGAAAACGAAGATGGGTCGAGAACCTTTGATGCTTCGCTCAACATGATCCAACGCTTCTCCTTGTTCCTTTATCTTCAGCCCTCCGATCATCTTGATCTTCCTTGCTGGTTTGAACTCCCCTAGTTCAGCTTCACTGGGTAAGTGGCATTTAGGTCATTGGAACTCTCTTCCTCTCACGTTCTCTTCAAGCATCCTTCTCTCGCGAGCCCTAGCTCAAGGGTGAGTTTTTTTTTTCAAACGAGGAATGCTCATGCAGACCCTTGCAAAGAAAGCAGCTAGGCCTATCTAAACGACACAGTTCCACTAAAGCGTAGGCTCAAAACAGTGCAACTCAACCCATGTGCAACAACAACGGCACGACAACATTGGTAAAAGTAGCGTTCCAATTTGCCTCCAAACAACTCAAGGCAACGACCCAAATTTTTACTTTCAGCACCCAATTTCAGCGGCCCAGATCATTATCAGCCAAATTGACCATTAACCATGCCCAAAAATATTTGAGTGATTCATCCTGCACCTCCAAGTGTTTCATCCTGCACCTCCAAATTTTTTTAAAATACCTACATTACCCATCATTAATACCCATAATTAAGAGGATTTAATATTTTAAAAGAAAAAATTAAAAGTGGTCAAAGATTCTGACAGAGATATTATTCCCACTTTCTCTCTCTCTCATCTCATTCTCAATCTTCCATTTCATTTCTCCAGACTGCCACACAGTAGGACCTAGCACCAAGACCCTCTCCTTTGCGTTTCCTCTTTCCGGTAGCACCCAGCACACTACTTTTCCGTCAAATTGAAAGCTTTCCAGTAGCACCTAGTAGCACCCAGCACACTACTTTTCCTTCAAATCGGAAGTTTTCTAGTAGCACCCAGCAGTTTCCTCTTCCATTGTTGCACACACACAGGTTGTCCATTATCGCAGACAGAGGTCGTCCATTCTCGCACAGAGGTTGTCCGTTGGTCGTCACGCGAAGGCCAGAGAGATAGAGGAGCTCATCCAGCGTCGGCCAATGCAGAGAAATACCCACCCACAGTCCCTTTGAGCACCCAACGAAGGTTGGTTCATGTTGTTTTTTATGCTGATAGAAATCGGTTATGGAGATCCGATGAATGCTAAATCGGTTATGGAGATCCGACTAAGCCCGTGTCGACTCTCCAACCCAATTTTATGTTGTTTTTTTTTATTTTGTTTATATTATGTTTTAATTTAATATTCAGTTTTTATTTTGTTGCGTTTTGGTTGAATTATTTGAAATGTTATTATTTTAGATGTTCTGTTATAATAATTATTAACTTTGTTTTAATTTTTTTAAATGTTATGTTATAATTATTTTAAATTTTCTATTTTAATTTTTAAATTTATTGTTATATTTGAAATAATTATTTATTGATATAAAGAAATAATTTTATTCCTTTTAATAAAATAATTTTAATTATTTAAATTTTCCGTTTTAATTTTTAAAACTTTTTGTTCTAATTATTTTATATTTTGTGTTATAATTATTTTAAATATTTTGTTATAATAATTTTCAAATTTCTGTTTTTTTTTTTAATTTTTTAATTAATAGTTATTTGATTTTTATTTGAATAAAATTTTTATAATTGAATGAATTATTTATTTATATAAAGATTCGAATTAATTTTTTTATTTTTAATTAAATAAATTTAAATATTTTAATTTATCTGTTTTATTTATTTTATATTATTTGTTTGAATTATTTTATATTTTCTGTTTTAATTACTTTAAATATTCTGTTATAATAACTTCAAAATTCGTGTTTTAATTTTTTTAAATGTTCTGTTCTAATTATTTTAAACTTTCTGTTATAATTTTTGAATTTATAGTTATTTGATTTTTATTTTAATAAATTTGTTTTAATTGAATTAATTTTTTATTTATATCAAGATTTGAATTATTTTTTTTTTGTGAAATATTAGATTTTTACAGTTAGTTAAAAATGTTTTAATTACTTTTTGTAATTATTTGCAATATTTATAATTTTGTTAGAGATTTAAGTTATTTTGTTTGTAATAATATATTATTTAATTTTATAATGAATTAGTTAAATTGATTTTATTTGAAATAAATTGTTTTGAATAATTTAATATTTTTTAGTAGTGAATTTTTTTAATTATTATAATATTATTGTTAATAAAGAAATTTAGAATAGACATGGCTCGTACTCGAGGAGGTTCCTCTTCACATCGCGGAGAGAGTTCGTCACAGGGTGAGAGGCGGAGACCTACAGCTTCTGCTCGTAGAAGACGTGGAGCAGTTGAGTCTGATATTCATGTTGAGGACCAAGGAGATGTGAGGTTTCACGAGGATGCAGTTGAGGATCATGAGGATGTTGCTGAAGGTGGATTTCCTGGAGGTCCATTAAATGCTTCAGTATTGACACATTACATTCACCATGTTGCTTATGCGATATGGCAGGGTCGGGTAAGTGGAAAACTTTAATTTTAATGAATATTGTTTAGTTGAAATAATTTTATCGCTAAATATTATTGTTTAGGAATGGGAGGATATCAAGTTGATCTCCCATGGGAAGAAGTTAAACAGATTAGGATCCTGCCACGAGGGCATTAGAGACATCGTTAATGGTTCTAGTCTGATGTTTTTAGTGGGCATGTCATATGACTATGTCGATAGGGGTCTACTACTGGCATTTGTAGAGAGATTTCATTTCGAGACTAGTAGTTTCCATCTCCCCGTGGGTGAGATGACTTTGACTTTAGATGATGTGTCATCGTTGCTGCACCTCCCAGTTTTAGGGCAGTTATGTCATATAGAGGAAGTAGATTTTGAAGACAGTAGATGCGCCATTGTGGAGCTTTTAGGCGTGGATGGCGGGAGAGCTGGTGCTGAGTTAACTGCAGCTCATGGTGTGAAAGTCAGATTGAGCTGGCTTCGAGACATCTATGCTGAGCACTATGAACAACAGCAGTGGGAGTACGCTGCCCGGGCATACTTGTTGCATCTAGTTGGATGCAGTATATTTGCTGATAAGACTACAACATCCATTCGCGTGTCTTATCTTTTGCTCTTTAGAGACGTACACACATGTGGCCGATATGCCTGGGGCGTTGCTGCACTAGCATACATGTATGACCAGCTAAGTGATGCCAGCTTGGCTTCGACCAGACAGATGGCAGGTTATTTGACTCTGTTACAGGTAGAAATTTAGTTTACAATTTGATTTGATTGAAATTTTTCGATGTCGATTATGAAATAATGTATAATATTTTGTTTTGTAGAGTTGGATATATGAGCACTTCCCTACATTGGGAAGAAGGCGTATGGTGTCTTCGTACATGGAAGATAGACCTCGTGCTGCAAAGTGGGAGTCACCAAGGCATGGTTCCACCCTCTTAGAGGTCAGGGTGCACTTGGATGCGCTTACATATGATTCAGTCATCTGGTACCCTTATGAGTCACATCGGGAGAGTCGTCCTTTTTATGGCGTTTGTATGTTCTTGGGATGGATCAGGATTGGTGAGACATTGTGTCGACATTTGCCTGAGCGTGTTTTGAGGCAGTTTGGATTTCAGCAGTCCATCCCTCGAGACCCACCCGTTGTTGCAGATGCGGACATACTAGCGACCGATGATGTGTGGTTGCACTATCGTGATCACGTTGTTAGGGGTGTGTCCGTAAGCAGATTCCCATCTGATTGTGTTGATGGTTACTTTCCTTGGTTTATGATCATATCTCATCCTTACATTATTCCTGCTGCTGATGACGACCGACCGAGTCTTGCTCCCAGACTCTGACGTGACATTCCTGATGAAGTGTCGCAGCGTCGTAGATCGGCTTCACAGTCTGGTTTACTGGTATGTTTACCTACATTATTTATATTATATAATTTTGTTGTGATTATTTATATAATTATGTGTCATCGTTATAATGCAGGGTGTAGTGAGGACATTTGGTAAAAGGTTACAACAAATGCTCTCTTGTAAGGAAATTCCCGAGGGGACGATAGGATACACTCATGCATGGGAGCTACTGGATTTAGCTGACGCAACCGTTGAAGAGTACTCCCCGACCAGGATAGCTGCCAGGAATGTTCGTGACCGGCATGTTCGTGGAAGACGATCTACTTCAAATTGAATTAGCTTTTATACTTTTATTGTATCCCATTATATAATTATTTTGGACTCATTTTCTATGTTATTTTTTCCTGTAAAATAACATTAAATTTTATATATGCATGATATTTAATGTTTGTTTTCATTACATTTTTTAACTAAAACAACATTACATAAAACAACATTACATCATGAATCTGCTAAGTCAACATAGGAGGTAGTAACACCCATCAATTCTGAAAATGCTTGCATCCTATTTGTATACGAATATGACCACATTCGCGCCTCTGGATAACAATTAGTTGAGCATATCACATCTGTCATAGGCAAAGGACAACCATCTTGTAGTTGAACCTGTAAATTCCCTATTAGTAAAAAAATCTTATCGTGTTGCAATTAAACATAATAATAATAATGTTACCTGTACGAAATGATTGCCGTTAACATGTCCTATACATACTAAGTGATGTTGTCTTACATCAGAAGGCGGTCAGGTACGTAGTGGGAATATCGTATAGTTCTGACTATGTGAAAGAAAAACTAGGATGACGTTATAGCGATTAACAATTGCATACCCAATGTCTGGTATAGTCATCCACTTGGTTGCATTAGCCTATAAGGAATAAAACAAATTGTTATGATAAAACTAATAAAACAAATAATAAATACATTGTGAAGTATATGAACGCGTACCGCTGACTGTGGGTCCACCATCAAAGACCTCCTGAGCTATTCTAGTCTATCATAGCCTCCCACTAGTGTCGCATATTCATCACGCCACTGACTCAGTTCTTTATAAAGATCATTTCGACCCTCTCAATCAGCGTTTATATGTATACCTTGCTGTGTACACTTGTTTTATTGTAGTTACATTATGCTCATTATTTTGTTTCAGAGTCAACAAAATATTTGCTGGTGTTACTTGGGTTTTAGTCATATCAACAAGTATTGCTTGTTCAGTAGGATTTAACCTACCAGCATAAGGATGCTCCACTAAAGTTTTTGCTAAATCGTGGTTATGGTATCCACATATCACTTGTAATACCCACCCATCGCCATTACCAGATGGTTTGCCCCTTAACTGGAAATGACACTCACATTTTCGGGTGTCATATGCACTAGGTTGGTCGGGTTTGTATTTTCTATATTTTCCGCCTCTTTCACATCCTAGCAACACAAACGTCTTCCTCCCAGGTTGACCGGTAGCTTTATCGGATCTTATAATCACCACAACAAATCCTAGATCATTTGCAATCCCTTTTACCCATTCAATTAAGTTTTCACGAGAAGAAAAAATTTCATTTGTTGTGAAATTATTCGTCAGATCTTCCCCAGCAACCTCATTTATAAATGATGAAAATTATGATTGCATGGTACAATTTATTTCAGAATCCATCCCATAATGATATTCGTCCATTTAAATTATAATCACCTATAAAAAATCAAAAAATAATACAATAAATTTATAATTTATAATTATATTATAAAATCAAAAACTAATACAATAATTATACAATTATAAATTTATGAACAATATAATCTAACTTAAATGAAACACCAAGTTAAATAAACATAAAACTATATAAAAAATTATTAAAAATTAAATATTTAAAATGCATTTTTTATATTAACAACAAATAATAATTATAAAAATAAATTTAACTAGTTTTATTCAATTTTTATATAAAACAAACCTACTTAAATAATATTCATAAAACAACATGGAAAATTATGAAAAAATTACATATTATCTAATTATATTATAAATTCATAAAAATTATACATATACTTAAATATAATTATAGAATAATAAAATAATATATAAAATAACTACAAATTATATAAATAAATGAATGACTGTCAAATATCTTAAGAATTTTTTAAATAAATGCTAATCCTTGCTTGTAATAATTGAGTATTCAAATAGGTAACTCAGTTTTTTTCCATGAAAAATGTATGTTCAGCTGAATACCAAGCACTGTTACTAAATAAGATAGGCGAAAAATTTTCATTCTCGGATATGGAAATCCGATATATATATAAAATTGAATTTCCATATGCAATAGGTAACTGAGTTTTTTATTCTAAATTACTTTTATTAATTTTAATAAATTTAGAAAACAAAATTATATCAATTAAAAAATATATAATTTCATTATAGACTAATACAAAATCATAAATAATTTTAAAATTAATAAAATAAGTAAAACAATAACATAATTAAAATTTTATGTATAACATTAAACATGTATCGGATATTGATATCCGAATTCTCACTATCGGATCTCCAGGTTCGATTCCTATGCATTTCGTTATTCTCAATTTGTTTCAAAATCATATGTAAATATAAAAATTAATTTAAATATTAAAAATAAATAAACTAAATAAGGTAAACAACATACATAATATTTAATATAATAAGTTAAATATTATAATATAAGTTCAGTATCGGATATGTATATCCGAAATTTCATACAATCGGATTTCCACATCCGATGCGCATCAATCGGATTTCCACATCCGATCAACATCATCGGCTATCCGCAGTCGATCAACATCATCGGCTACCCGCAGTCTATGAGTTCCTATCGTTTCATTTTCGGTAGCATGCAAACATATTAAGGAAACTAAATTACATCTCCATCAATAACAATCCAACCATGAAATCTATCTATGCACACAGATTAAAAATAAATACTAACCTCTTTCTATAGCAAAAACACAAAGAAGAATAAGGTAATCCGAAACTGCACAAACACAAAGAGTCAAGCTGCCAATACACCACTCCAAACTGCACACTCGGAACAATACTTCTCTTTAGATAATACTCAATCACTCTCAAGAAAAAAAATATTATCAAAGTCCAGGGAAGAGTTATGAAAGAGCCGTATGGTTTCTTTATAAAAAAAATGGGATGCAAGAGGTGTAGGGGTGAGGGGGTGCAGGAATGAAGGGTCCAAGGAGTGTAGGGATGAAGGGGTACAGAGGAGCAGAATGCATGTTTCTTAATTGGTGGAAAATAGAGGTGGAGTCAATGGTAGTATGGAAATTTTCAATAATCAAAAGATTAAACTTTTAAGCCATTTATTAATTAAGGGCATTTTATGACATTGGAGGTGCAGGATGAAATTCTTGGAAGTGCAGGATGAAACACTCAAAATATTTCTTCCTGCTGATTTTCAAGCCCATTTTACCTCTGCACAAATAAGCCCAATTAAGAAAAATTATTGAATTAAAGGGTAAAAATGCAAATAAGAAAAAGAAGAAAAAAAAATTATGCGACTAAAACCTAATTAAAACAAAACATTTTATTAAAAGATTTTCTAAAAAGAAATTAATTTCCTAATTATTTATAGACACTAAAAATTACACCTAAAACCCTATTTTAACTACAATTTTATAAAACTAAAGAATTAAAAGAAAAACTTAAAACTAACCAAATTCTAAAGAATTAAAAACAAAAATACACTAACAAGACACAGAAAAAGATAAGATGCCAAATTGGAAAGTTATCGCACATCGCAATAAATATAATCAGTGCAAGAAAGATTAAAGGAAGCAGTAAAGAGAATTTCAAATTGGTGAAATCAATAGAACAAGTGCAGAATAAAATTGGAAGAAAGAAAAAGAGCAAAATTTGTATTGAATTCAGTGAAAAATTACAAAAGATTACATTCTTGAAGTCTCTTTTTACTCACAAGAACCTCTAGCACAACCCAGCCCGGTACAACAAACCCAATCTCTCTCGAGCATTACTTTGCACTCACAGGAAGTGAAGCTCACTCTGCACTATACAATTGAATCCTCTACAGACTCACAAACACTCTACACATATTTGCACTATCTCTAACTCGTCACATACACTCGCATACTACCTATGCTTGCTATATAGAAGCAAGGAACTCTACCTTACAAACAGAAAGAAGAAGACTTAACCTTTGCTTCACCATGGCTGCAATGTTGCGCAACTTCAAATCAACACCTTTGCTGAATCTCGAGTCAACAAAAGCTTCTTTGGGTTTACTCCAATCCGCCTTTGAGTCTGAGTCCAATTATAAAGATTGATAAAGGAAGCTTGCTTGAAAATCCTTGAACGAGAACAACTGCACTTGAATGTGTGCATCACATTGGTAACTTGCAAAGGAAGCTAGACTAAGCTGAAGATGTAACGTGGAATTGGTCCAAGTTGACTTGGTAACCTGGAATAGGCTGTGAAGGACTCCATTGGACATAACTTGAAAATTAATCTGACCTGCACTAGCTAGTGGAGAAGAGCTGTTTTACCTACTACCTATTAGTCTTGTAATCTTGTTTCAGTAGTTTGGGCAATTTGTACTTAGTTTTACCCGCTATTAACAGTTTCAATAACTTGTTTTAGACAGTTTATAGGTTTTCTAGGTTTGAGTCTCTTAGTAACCTATATAAGGCTTAGTCTATACAGAATTCGTGTGCTTTTTAAAAAAGGAGAGTTCACTTTAATTTAGATTTTCTTCATTTTTTTCTCCGAAGTTGGGAGAGGGGACAGTATCTTTGGTGCGTTCCAAATTCCAGCTCCAGCATGTTTTTCATTTCTGTGAAGTTGGAAGTGGGACAACAACTCTAGGAGGGCGTTCCACATTCTAGCTCCAGCTCTTGTAATTCATCATTTCATAATGCATACAGCTTTGTTCTGTTCATCTCACTCTTCTATATTTTCTATTGAACTTGAACTTTTTCTTCATTATGAACCATAGACATCACACTTTGTTTAGCTACGTTTAATTGTACCTACCTAAACTCCAATTTCTGATTGAGTTGTAGTTAATTTATCTAAAGGATCTTTCTTATCTAGGAATGAACTACTAGAAATAAAAATTGAAAGTAACATGAACAAGGATGAGTTTATGAACTAGTTTTTCAGAATATTCAAGTTCTGCTCTATTTTCACCAATTCTGATATTTTATTTTGTTTTCTTCAATTCAAACCATTGTTCTTTCCTTTCTTATCATACGTATACAATCCTTTTACAGTTGATATAGTTGTTCTTGGTTCAGCTTTACAATTTCTCAGTTCTGCACTATTCTTGATGTTTTAATTCATTGTTTAACCTTGTTTTAGGTTAGTAAACTTGCACGAAGCATCTTCAATACGTATGATTTTAGTTTTATAGATTAATTCAGTTCATTTCCATTTCTAGAGGTTAGGTTTTTTAGTTTTTCCAGATTTAGAGAATTTTGCTATATTTTGATTATTTCTTGCAATTCTTTGTTACAGAATGAAATTAGTAGTATTTTAAACTTATTTGCATGATCATTCCACCATACCATCCATTGCATCACAGTTTCATACATTATCTGCATAATAGCAAAAAGCTATAAAACTTGATTCACTGTCATAGACTATTTTGCTGTCCAGATTTTGGTTTTATACGTTATTTTGCTTTTTTAGAGTATTTTTTCTAAATACTTTCATTTGCATTGCTAAAATCATTCAAACGTGTTCCAAGCATTAGCATTGCATAATCCACATTTTACCGAACAGTTTCATTTCCATTGTTTTAGTATTTTACTGCATCTTTTATTCAGATATTAGGTTTCAATTGAAGATCCATTCATTGTCTGTAGTTTTTTATTTATTTTATTTTCCACCAGATTATTCGTTTTAAACTTGGTTAGGATAATACAAATACTTATTTAAATAGGATTTCTTTAGATTGACACTCATGACCTTATGCTATATTAGGAAGACTTTGGATTATTGTATGAACTTTATTGCGACTATACAGTTCATCAAGGTTCCTACAAAAAGAATTTGGATCAGTTTGGACATAATTTACTCTATTTATAATCAAATTATGCCACAAAAGTAGATTTTAACTTTCAAAAGTTTGATTCAATTTAAGTCCATATTTTCTTCTTCTATAAATAGTTACAAGAAGATTTATCTAAATTGGTCATTATTTTGAAAGCAAGTAAAGGCTTTAAGAGAGCCAGAGCCAATAGGAATATATACCTTTGTCATCTAATTTTAGAACAACATTATCCCTAAAGCGTGGCCAATGCAAAATTGTAATCTTCAAATAACCTGGTGACATTGTGTTAGGACTTAGAGAGTATAGGAAAGGAGAAAAGGGAAACAGAACACTTAACTGTTAATCAGTTAAGTGAGGGGGCGGGAAAATGCCTATATATTAGGACCTTTTATTGTTTCAGTTAGCCAGTTGTGTAGTTTGTATGTGTTGACCGGTCTTAGCACCAGGTGAAGGAGGTTAAGCTCCTAAGATACAGTGTATTCTTGATTCATTGTTGTGAATACCATTCATACTATTTCTTCTTTACAAGTTCTTGATTGTTGTGTTTGAGATAGAGAGAGAGCTTGTTAGGAATTCCTTCCCGAATCCCTAACACATTGTAATGAATAAGAACAACAATGGTTCTTCCTTATCCGACCTGCCGGATCGGAGTGGGGGTGAAGGATCAAGAAGTAATCAAGAAACTGCCGGATTCCCATTTGGAGAGGGGTGTCAGATTCTTGGGGAAAGGAGCGTGATGGAAGGAAGAGACAATTCTTGGGAAAGGAGGATCAGCGAACAGAAAAGGGAGCTAGCAGAATGGAAAAAAAATATGCAAGAAATGCGGCAGGAAACTAGAGAACTCTTGCGAGTTCTTGGAGGAAGGGTGTGGACCCAGGAAAAGGGATTAGAAGGCAGTCCAGGGTCTGTAGATGAAGATCAACATTCTGTTAACGAGAATCAGAGGAGAAGGGAATGCTCGGAGGAGGAACTGGATGAAGACCGAAGAGACGTCCAACCTAACCGGGGAAAAAGGGTAGAACTACCCACTTTCGAAGGGTTTGATCCGTTGGGGTGGGTCTCTAAGGCAGAGACGTTCTTCGAGTTGCAAGGTGTGGCAGAGGAGGAAAAGGTGCGCCTAGCTGACATCAGTATGGAGGGGAGCGCTGGCTACTGGTTCAGAGCCTAGAAGGAGAAAGCCAAGAATCGTTCTTGGGAAGGTCTGAAGGGGGCAGTGGTGGTGCGATTTGGAGAACGGAACGGGGGTACCATCTTTGAAAGGGTGGCGGCCAGTAAGCAGTCGGGAACCGCGGAAGAATACTTCCCAGCATCGAACGTGAACGATCGTACAGTCAAAACGGTCTACCAGTCATTGGCCGAGCAATCCGAGGCCATAGAAGACCAGTCGTCTTGGGGACGAACAAGCGGTGAGGTGACACGGTCGGAGGCCGAGGCCAATCACCCAGGCTGATCGGGAGCCGCCAAGAGTGTGGGGTCAGTTTGGAATAGGCACGATCTGCCAGGGAACCGAACGGTATTGGTCATTAAAGAACGAACGGTTGCACGCAGGGGGAGGAGCCGAACGACATAAAGATATGGAGAAGAGAACCGCACGGTAGAGGACTATTGGATCCGAACGTGAGAAGACCGGAACCGAACGTGAGGGAACTGCTGGAATCGAACGGTCTGCCAGGGAACCGAACGATATTGGTCAATAAAGAACGAACGGTTGCATGCAGGGGGGAGGAGCCGAACGGCATAAAGATATGGAGAAGAGAACCGCACGGTAGAGGACTGTTGGATCCGAACGTGAGAAGACCGGAACCAAACGTGAGGGAACTGCTGGAACCGAACGGTCGAGGACTGCCAGAACCGAATGGGAGAGGATTGCCGGATCCGCACGGGAGAGGACTGCCGGACCAGAATGGAAGAGGACGGGAGGAACCGAACGGTCTTATAGCTACAGTAAAAGGCCGAACGGTTTTACACTCAAAACGGTCTCCTAATCATTGGCCGAACGGTCTTACAATTAGATTCAAAGGCCGAACGGTCTTACAGTCCAAACAACCTCTCAGTAATTGGCCGAACGGCCTTACCATTAGAATGAAGGATGAGGAGGGAAAGGTGGATGGAAGAATCAATGCCCGGGAGAGAAGGACAGACTTGGTGAAGAGGTGGACCAGCGAACAAAAGAAGGGTCTTGCCGTTCGTGAGGCACCTGCAGAGGGGAGAGAACTTTTTGAAGCTTTGAAAGACATCGAAGACCATTTCCTCACGGCTTATAATTCTGGAAATGAGGTGACCAGAATGCTGAAAGCTAATAAAATCCAAGAAGGATGGAAGTTATTGGAGGAAGAATTGCCACCACCCAAACCTCCAGACCTGAATTGGAGGGCAGTTGCCAAAGGATTCCATTCATATGAGTACACGATGATGAAGCGGATCAAGGAGATCAAATCTCACGTTTCCAACCTTGAGGACAAGGTTGATCTTCAAGGGGGGAGTAATGTTAGGACTTAGAGAGTATAGGAAAGGAGAAAAGGGAAACATAACACTTAACTGTTAATCAGTTAAGTGAGGGGGCGGGAAAAGGCCTATATATTAGGACCCTTTATTGTTTCAGTTAGCCAGTTGTGTAGTTTGTATGTGTTGACCGGTCTTAGCACCAGGTGGAGGAGGTTAAGCTCCTAAGATACAGTGTATTCTTGATTCATTGTTGTGAATACCATTCATACTATTTCTTCTTTACAAGTTCTTGATTGTTGTATTTGAGATAGAGAGAGAGCTTGTTAGGAATTCCTTCCCGAATCCCTAACACATTGTAATGAATAAGAACAACAATGGTTCTTCCTTATCTTGCAAGACGAATCAATCACAACTAGAATACATTGTCCTGCATCAAAAAAGATTTTTCTTTGTTGTTACAATCATATAGGAAGCTAACTAGTACCATTTCCAATTTGTAACAATGGAGTGTGATGATGTTGGAAAATCCATCTCCCTCTACAACATTTATTCCCTCCTTCTATCCAAGTTCTTGTTCCTCCTATGTACCAAACAACTAAGAAATAAGAGAATTATCCATCATCATATATAGAAACCTTTGAATTTGCAGTTCTCTCCAACTATAATCAGCCTGAAGTAGCTTCACCAATAATCGCAACAAGAGCATGTACCATCCTTAAAATGGTGGAATCGATTGGTGTCCCTGACTACAATTTCACGTTGAACTATCTTAGAGATAAGCTTGACAGCAATATGACAATCTCCACAAACACGGAGGTTTTTGGTAATTCTGATTGGAGATTCACGGGTATTCAAAATAGCAAACACAATTGCTAACTTCTCGCTGTGAACAGCTAGATGGCATTCTTTATCCTCCTCCTCCACGTCATGAAGAGCAGAATCAGTCTCAGGGACGTATCCTAACTCTTTCATCTTCCCAACCAGCACACTCAGCTCATCATATATCTCCTTTGACTGTGGGTGTGACGTGTCACCCGCAAGAAAGGTGTGGACCTGATTATTGAGCTCAACATTGCTGATCCCAGGTCTTTTTCGAATTTTTCTTCTCTTCATTAGTGATCGAGTAGCTGTTACTTCTGTCCATCTACCAGCCTTTGCATAAATATTTGATAACAACACATAGTAGCCAGATTCCTCCGGAGCCAACTGAAGAAGTTTGTCAGCAGCTACAAGCCCAATATCCATGTTGGAGTACACCCGACAGGAGCTAAGCAGTGTTCCCCAAATTCTTTCATTAGGCTCCATTGGCATCTGTTTGATGAAATTATAGGCCTCATCTAATCGTCCAGATCGTCCTAAAAGATCCACCAAACAAGAAAAGTGTTCAATTCTTGGTGTTATTCCATAATCGTCTGTCATCTGCTTAAAGTAAAGCTTCCCTTCATTGTATAATCCTGAATGGCTACAGGCTGAGATAATTGCGACAAAGGCAATGGAATCTGGACTTTGACCTGAATTTAGCATTTCAGTGAAGAGTGCCACAGCATTATAGCCTTTTCCAGTCATACCATAGGCAGATATCAATGAAGTCCAAGATGCAACGTCACGAAACTTCATTCTGTCAAACACTCTTCTTGCATCTTCTAGACATCCACATCTAGCATACATGTCTATCAATGAATTCTCCAGAAGCAAATTTGGACATAGATTCTTCCTCTCAACATATTCATGAATCCTCCTTCCTAACAACAAAGCTGAAAGATCGCCACATGCTGGAAGTACACTAGCACAAGTGATTGCATCTGGTTCCACTTCACATTTCTCCATTTGTAAATAAAGATCAACAGCTTTTTCAGGCATTGAGTTTTTCATATACGTAGTTATCATCACATTCCATGAGACCAAATTTTTCTTCTCCAAATTCACAAACATCTGCTTAACATATGAAATAATTTCTGATGAAGTGTCAGTTACTGCTGGCAGGAGACTAGCCATTGTACCGGCATCCGGTTTATGCCTTAGAGACTCCATTTCTCGGCAAATCTGTAGCGCATCATCAAACCGCTTATTCTGAACATATCCAGCAACCATTGAGTTCCATGAGACAACATCTCTGCTAGGCATTTCACCAAGAACACGCCGTGCCTCTAGCAAGCAACCACACTTACCGTACAACGCAATAAGACCATTTCCAACAAATAAATTCAAGTCAAACCCAACCTTAAATACAACTCCGTGAAGTTGAAACCCGATTCTCGGATTGTCAGAGCAAGAGCAAGCCTTCAAAACACAAGGGTAAGTATAGTTATCAGGACTAAATCCACCATCAACCATGTCCCTGAAAACAAGCAATGCATCATTGTACCGATGGTTATTCACATAACTTCTGATCATGACATTATAGAAAATAACATTCCTCTCAGGAATTCCATCAAACACCTTGCGTGCCAATCCAGGTTCTCCGCAGGCAGCATAGGCTCGCATGAGTTTGATTCCCAGAGATGGGTTTTCATGAAAACTGAGATTAAAAGCCTTCGAATGCACATTTTTCAACGTTTTAATATCTGGGTATTGGTCTAACGCTTTGCCCAGAAGTTCCAAAACAAGAACTGGGTTTCGTGAGGACCCCGATGATTTTCTAATTGAGGAAACCAAGGCCTGTAACTTGGGAAATTGGTGAGTCAACGGAGCAATTGGTTTCATGAATTGAAACTGTTACTATTGTTATGTTAAAAATGAGAGGAACAGAGGGAAGAAGAGCAAAGGATTTACAAGTTCAAGAGAGTCACTTTCTTTTCTGAAATGGACATAACGCATGTTCAGGTATTCCTCACAGTTAGTAAAGATTGACCATAGAATGTGTTACATGGTTAAAAACAAGAACTTTTCTCTCTTATTAGAAGATGGAGAATGATGGTGTGCATTTTAAGAAGGAAAATGCTGTGTTGACAGTATGGAAGATGAGGCAAATATTGCTCAGGTGACAAAGGTTAGAAAGGTAATATGGATTCACATTTAAATATTTCTAAATGTTCTAGGGTTGGGAGGCAGAAGAATAGATTGGTTAGGAGAAGGAGAGGAGAGAGAAGTGACGGTGTTGTTGAAGGCATGGTGCTGCCGTGTTCGGAGGAGTCCAATCCTTGGTAGTGGCGGTTTGGGAACGACCATTTGAGGGTGTCGAAACCTTGGCAGTGGCGTTGTGGGAACCTTCATTTCACCAGAAATATAGTTGGAGAGTGAATCATTGGTCACCGTCACCGTCACCGTAAGGGTGATCATCGGAGAGTATGTTTTCTTTTGGGGTTCAGTTACTTCCTATAAATCTCAAACCATTTGGAAAAGTCCATGATCTTTAATATTCTTTGCCTGTCATTATCTTCGCTCTTTGCTGAATATTTTGCTGGCCTTTTTGGTTTATTTTAAGTAATCTTTTCAAGAACACGTTGATTTGGCTTTCATAGTGATCGGGTTTAGATATCAATTATTAAACATTTTACTCTCTCTCTCTCTCTAACCTTATTACACTATTATCGCTATATACTAGAAATATTATTTTTCTTATATTTGCAGTGCAGTTAACAACTTGAATTGAAGGGTGTGCTTTACTTTTCCTCCGTGTTCAATCAAGTCCTACCACTTTATTTCTTTTTCAATCACAAGAGATCAAGAGTTTCAATCACTGTCAGTCTCATGAGAGGAAGAGAGGGAAGAAGAGCAATGGATCTATAATTGGTTTTCAATCAAAATCTTTCCTTATACATTAGGGAAATTTGAATTTTTCTTCAGTCTAATTGCCATTTGAAATGAAATTAAAGAAAAAATGTTTGTCTGATTCTGAGGTTTGAATTCTAAAAATGTAACAGTTTTTTTAGTGACTTATTTGTTGACAGTAAAAGGAGCAGGAGCATAGATTTATATTTATTGCAGCAAAGGGATGGTCTTCCTTTGAGGTTTGGTAATTTTGCAACCAAAGGAGAGATTTGGATGGACAAAAGCAAGAGTTTGAATTTGGCAAATCTAGTGCAACTCTGCGTCACCAACAAAGATCTTTTAGCCGGCAAGGTTCTTCACGCTCGACTTTTCCGTCTCCGTCTTTTTTCTGACACCTTTCTCTCCAACCACTTCATCGAACTTTATTCAAAGTGTGATGAAATTGCCTCCGCCCACAATGTGTTTGACAATATACCTCACAAAAATATCTTTTCCTGGAACGCCATTTTGGCTGCTTATTGCAAAACCCGCAACTTGCAACGCGCGTGCCGTCTGTTCCTGCAAATGCCTCAGAGGAACACCGTCTCACTGAACACCTTAATCAGCACAATGGTCAGGTGTGGCTATGAACGCCAAGCAGTGGATACCTACGATTCGATGATGCTGGATGGAATTAAACCCTCCCACATAACGTTCGCTACTGTTTTTAGTGCTTGTGGTACTTTGTTGGATGCGGACTGTGGCAGGAGAAATCATGGGTTTGTGGTCAAGGTTGGTCTTGAAAGTAATATATATGTCGTTAATGCTCTTTTGTGCATGTATGCTAAGTGTAGGCTTAATGTGGATGCGCTTCGTGTTTTTAGGGACATTCCTGAGCCTAATGAGGTTACTTTCACCACCATGATAGGGGCATTAGCTCAGACAGATCAATTCAAGGAAGCTTTGGAATTGTTTAGACTCATGTTGAGAAAAAAGGTTCCTGTTGATTCTGTCTCCTTGTCCAGCATATTGGGTGTCTGTGCGAAAGGGGAAAGGGACATCGGTCTCTGTCATGGTCTCTCATGTAATGCACAAGGAAAACAAATGCACACAATGTCAATTAAACTGGGATTTGATAGAGACCTCCATTTATGCAACTCTTTGCTTGATATGTATGCGAAAATTGGGGATATGGACAGTGCTGAGATGGTTTTTGTTAATTTGAATCAGTACAGTAATGTTTCTTGGAATATAATGATAGCTGGGTATGGGAATAGATGTAACAGTGAGAAAGCGGCAGAGTATCTTCATAGAATGCAGTGTGATGGATATGAACCAGATGATGTTACATATATTAATATGCTGACAGCGTGTGTCAAGTCTGGGGATGTAAGAATCGGGCGTCTAATATTTGACTGCATGCCATGCCCAAATTTGGCTTCATGGAATGCTATACTCTCAGTCTATAATCAAATTGCGGACCATAGAGAGGCAATTGAACTGTTTAGAAAAATGCAGTTTCAATGCCAACATCCTGATCGGACTACTTTGGCCATTATTCTCAGTTCATGTGCTGAACTTAGACTTCTTGAGGTTGGAAAAGAGGTTCATGCTGCAGCTCAAAAGTTTGGATTTTATGATGATGTCTACGTTGCCAGTAGCCTTATTAATATGTACTCCAAGTGTGGGAAAATGGAGTTGTGTGAGCATGTGTTCCGTAAACTGCCTGAACTAGATATTGTATGTTGGAACTCAATGTTAACAGGGTTCTCAATCAATGCTCTTGAACAAGATGCCTTGTCTTTGTTCAAACAGATGCGATCACTTGGCTTCTTCCCATCTGAGTTTTCTTTTGCTACCATAGTGAGCTCTTGTGCAAATATTTCTTCCTTGTTTCAAGGTCAACTGTTTCATGCTCAGATCATAAAAGATGGTTTTCTAGATGACATATTTGTGGGGAGTTCTCTAATAGAAATGTATTGTAAATGTGGTGATGTGCATGGGGCCAGATGTATTTTTGATGTGATGCCTGGTAAAAATACCGTTACCTGGAATGAAATGATACACGGTTATGCACAAAATGGAGATGGTCGTAGAGCTCTATGCCTTTATAATGACATGGTTTCATATGGTGAGAAACCTGATGATATTACTTTTGTTGCTGTTTTAACTGCTTGTAGCCACTCGTCTTTGGTTGATGAAGGACTTGAAATATTCAATGTCATGCTGCCAAAATTTGGAGTGGTGCCCAAGTTGGATCATTACACTTGCATTATAGATTGTCTGAGTCGAGCAGGGAGATTTCATGAAGTAGAAGTCTTTTTAGATACCATGCCATGTAAAGATGATGCAGTTGTATGGGAGGTTGTGTTAAGTTCATGCCGTATTCATGCTAACTTAACCTTAGCAAAAAGAGCTGCTGAGGAACTCTATCGACTGGACCCCCAAAATTCTGCTTCATATGTGCTTCTTGCCAACACGTACTCTTCTTTGGGAAGATGGGATGATGCACGTGTTGTAAGGGATATGATGAGTGATAAAAAGGTCCCTAAGGATCCCGGTTATAGCAGGAGTGTGTGCAAGAATGATACACAAATGATTCTTGAAAACAAACAATAATCTCATTATGATGGTTGTTGAAATCAAAGCACCTCTGCAGAGACCTCGATCATTTATACAAAAGGGACCTTGTGTTCTACTGGAAGATCGATGATACTTCCCATGACAACGCTTTTATGACTATCAGTTGCTTATTAAACTGGAGACTGTTGTCGTCTGAGTGACATTCCCTCTGAAAATTTTCATGGAGAACATCGGCCACACTGTTTAGGAAGCTGGGACTTGAAATTAATAGTATTAGAGCTTGAGGAGTCTATTCTTGCAGGATTTGTTATCTTCTAGGCTATAGTATTATTGGTAATTTGCACCTTTCACGTCACTGGTGAAGGAAATTACGCTGGCGCCTGTTGTTGCGGTAGGTGGGTTGGATGGGTATTGATTTATAACAAGGAGAGAATTTGGTGTTTTCTTTCGTTGGCTTAAACATCAAACAGGTAAACATGTTAGGTTGTGCCCTCTTTAGTCTCCAATTATGTGGGTGCCCTCTTTTTATTCTTTCAATTACACATTTTCAATTTTTTTATCTAATTTTTAGAGGTGCATTTTACACACTATACTCGCATTAGCTAAAAGTTTTCTCTTTCAAACATATACAAATATCCTACCTTTTTTCATTAAAGAAAGAACCTTAACAGTCAAGAAACAAAAAGAAACTAATAGTAAAACCCAATGGTTGAATAATCAGCCAACAAGGGATACATAAAAAAGGGAGGAGGGAAGTAAGAATTTTGTTGTCCATATTTTTTCGGTTGTGTTGACCGTACTTGTGCTCATTTGGTTGGATCTGTCATACTGAGATGGAGTTGTTGCAAGCACTGTGGGGTGTAGCTGCGAAGACTTTAACGCCTAAATCAATGATGGGCAAGGTAAAACTGTTTAATGATGAATTGAAACGGGCCCCGCGAAGGTGACAAATGAACATTGATGGGGTAGATAGGTGAAATGCGTGGATCAATTTTTGTCATCTTGTCATATATTGTTAGAAGATCTGTTGTGGATTAGTCAGGTGTCTTTTTGTAAGCAACATACATGTGTGTCAATGGATATTGTGTGATTTCAGAAATTAGGTGACAAGTGGGTTAGTGGAGGGATGAGCCAAGCATGAAGTTGGTATCAACAAGAGCTCTGATGGAATGGGTGCTCTCTAGAATTGAATCCAAAATAGTTGCCAGTCAACTGCTTGGGCAGTCCGAGGAGTTACTTAGAGGATTAGTTAATCGAGGTAATGGTCCTTCAGGGATTTCAAATGCCTTCAGGGCACTCAAATCTAACCACTAAAAGCAACAAAGACAGAAGAATCGTTTGGGAGTGCGAGAGTGAACTGAAGGTCAGCCTCCAAAATGCGAGATTAAGCTAAGAATGAATGGGTCTGAGTAAGTTTAGAATGAGCGTGATTAAGAGTATGGGTTTGCGAAGGTGGCGAAGGTGGCTGGAGAAGGTAGAAAAGGAGACAAGAGAAGGTGGTCGCGAAGGTGTGTATGTGGAGGGCCAAATAAAACCTAAGGTTAAGAGGTGAAATAAAAAATATAATATCTAAAATTTCTTTGTTTACAGACAGATAAAGGAGGTGAATTCAATTCTAAATTTTTTGGTGATTTTTGCGTGAACCAAGGTACACAAAGATAATTGGCAGCAATTTATACTCTGAAGCAGAATGGAGTTGCTGAGAAAAAAAAACAGAATCATCATGAACATGGTTCGGTCAATGCTAATAGGGACACGTGTTCCTAAAGTATTTTGGCCAAAAACAACAGGATGGTGTGTTCATGTTCTTAATAGGAGCCCCACAACAGTAGTGCAGGACAAAACCCTCGAGGAAGCTTGGAGTGGAATAAAGCTTTCTGTTAAGGTGTTTGGGTGTATAACTCATGTACATACATCAGATCAACAGCAAGTCAAATTGGATGACAAGAGTAAAAGGTGTGTTCTCATTGGAATGAGTGATGAATCCAAGGCTTATAGACTGTTGGACCTAACCACTCAAAAAAACATCAGAGATGTTATATTTGAAGAAGAAAAACGCTGGGATTAGGAGCAGCATGACAAAAACCAGTCAACACACCTTTAAGTTGAGGTAAAATTACAGCACATGACAGTGACACCGAGGAGGAAACTGAACAAAATGGAGTACAACTTTCAGGGTAGCAGACAGAAGAAAATCTGAATGAATACTAAAGTTAACACTGATCAAAATGAGTCTCATCTTCCAATAGTTGATAATTCAGTTGAAGGGAGGATTAGAAGATGTAGAAGAGAACCAATTTGGATGATTGGTTATGGAAAGGGAGAAGGTCTATTTGATGAAGATGCAATGATGGTGATAGAAGATGATCCAGTGACATTTGAAGAAGCTGCCAAAACTTGGCGAGATGCAATGGAGAGAGAGATTGAGGCCATAAAGAACAAAACATGAAATTTAACACTTAGGACTTATTGGATTTATAACTAAGACCCATAAAAGTAGTCTCACCAGAGTAAAAATAGTCTTTCTACATTAATCTCCTATCTGGGCATACTTTGTATCTCTTTTTGGTGACCCATCTTAGACTAATAATTAATGAACAACAATCGATCGAAGAGTTGAAAGAAACTTTCTACTATATCCTCTTCAAATCGATTCACATTGAAATTGTCAACACATGTAAACTATAATCCAAAATTTTGCACTTCCCAACAAAATCCTGGGAGGACCATAGAAATCCTCAAATTCAAATAAAAGACAAGTACTGTTGATTTCTATGTGATCCCCACCATCATTGCCCACTCTGCTTGTATATATATGTTGTCCTGCTTGTTCAATATCATAAAACATCAACTTCACCCTTTTTCTTCTCATTCCTTTTTTCTATGCATCAACACAATGAAGCATAATAAAGGTTATACTATTCTCATGGCCCTGTTGCTAACTTCCATTGGAATCAAGTATGAAGGCTCCATCAACAATCACTTCCAGCATTCAAGTCCGGCAAAGATGATTTTTGTCACAGCTATGTGTTGCCATGTCCTTGCATCCAGTGCTGATATGAGCATGCCAACTACTCTTTTCATATTCCACGTGTCTGGAATGTGGATGTGAAACACTGATGTGGATTCTGGTGGATGAGTTTCTATGGCGGTGTGGCACCAACGTGCTTCTCTTATCGGTGGCCTCATTATGCTTCATCAACTACAAACACCTTATTCACCTCATTCGAGGCAGAAACGGTCACGTGCCAAATTCGGAAGCACAAGAATGTCATATGTAACACTAAACTTGGGAAGTTCAGTTTCTGCGGATAATGCTTTTGCTTTTATATGTTGTGCTATTGGTCTATATTTGAAGAATGATATACTCGAGTAGTTCTTTTACATTTTTCATACAAAGATTATAATCTTGCCGTAGAAAGTCTGTTAATAATACACAATGTTTAAAAGATAATATTCCAACACAGGAACATATTCCAACATTTGAAGCACAAGAACCTCGGATATAATAAGACTAAGACAAAGACAAAGATGTGCAGACATGGATATGCTGCATGTTCAAGTTGAGTTTATGCAAAAAGCTTCTTATAGGGAGTGCTAAAGAGACCAATTGTCACTAATTTGGGTTGACATTTTTAGCACAACCACCTGGCAGGCCGAAGGCGGAATGGATGGATGGAAGGAAGTTTCTTCCTTTACCTTCGTAAGCTTCTTCTGCACCAAATAAACCTCACATTCATATTAGATGATCTGAAAGTTTTTATTTCACAAAAATGATTTTTGGATTATACAACCTTTTCTAGAAAAATAATGGTTTTTGAATTAAAAAGTTTAAAATTCATTTTAACTTCTAAATTGTGTAATATGAAATGGACAAAATGATAAATTTCTTTTATGGAGGTGCAGGAAGAAACTTATATGGTGCATGGAGAAATTGTCTTAATATAATTCTTAACCTATCTGAGCATAGTGGACCAACGACACACCGAGTTTAAACACACTAGATTGGCTCGATTTTTTTTTTTTTTTATCTTTGATTTTGATATGTTGTATACTTTCAGTCCTCCCTATTTTGGTTCTACGGCCGTTAACCTGTCAAAAATTGAACAGAATAGATTTACCAATATATAAAAGCCGACTAAAAATCTTAATTCACCCCGACGGCCGTCCGAATGCCAAAGGACAGGCCATTCGACTAATGGTTTGATCCACCAATTTTTTTAATTTTGTATTTCTAAATATATATACATACATATATATATATATATATATATATATATATATATTAAAACCACACTTACTTATATCAATATTTTCTAAAATATAATTAATTAATTTAATTACTATAATAAAATAAATTAAAATAATTATTACATGTTAAATTATTCTATTATAAATAATATTAAAATTTAATTTGTAAATGTTAATAATTTAAATTACAATATTATTTTAAGTAATATAATACAAAAGAAATAATTTTTTAAATGATTTTTTATTTTAATTTTTAATTTAAAAAAATGGATTAGTAGGTCGAGTTTCTAACATGGTGAAAACTCTCATTCGTCGAACTCATTTTGTCATCTGTCATAGCTACTTCAGGATCGTTGAAAACAAAAATCATATAATGACTAAACATGTGGGAAGACAGGTTAAAAGAAAGTACGATTCTCATATACTTTAAAACTATATGGTTAGATACATCACAGGGAAAGTTATACTAGATCAACTTTGATGTGGAATGTTTAGGGATTATTCTCTAAATTGGAAACCAACACACAATCCGTAGTAATTTGCTATATAGCCTATTTGATTCATGATTCGCTCTCTCCTTGATCGGAAAGTTGAACAATTTTATTATACTTTTTTTCTGTGTGAGGATTGTGATGATCTTGATATGGGTACCCTATTGCCATAATTATGCTATCTCATGATGAAGTTCAATTTGAAGTGTTCTGATGTATAATTACTGGAGTTTTCATCTGAACAATAGATGGATTAGTTTGACATTTTGCATGTCAAATGCTTATGCATAGAAGCAATACAGTGTATCCTTTAATCTATTTTTCTATGACAATTTGAATATACCATTATGTCTTTTGTCCATATCTTTATTCTCAAATTTTAAAGCTCAATTACATTGTTATTGTGGTGTTATACTTAATTTCGATTAGACGTTTAGATCTGTTTTTTTATTTATAAGAGAATACTTATGCTCTACCTAATCAATATTATATTAATCTAATAATAATGCAATGGTAAGAGAATCATGATGGAAAATCTCAGGAGCTTTATCAGTGACTGATGGTTGTGGAGCTTGCATTCTAGCTAGTCATAAAGATAAAAAAGTGCAAAATGAAGGGGAAAAACCAAAGAGAAATAACACATAATACATCAACTTCACCCTTTTTCTTCTCATTCCTTTTCTCTATGCTACAACACAATGAAGCATAATAAAGCTTATACTATTGTCATGGCCCTCTTCTTAACATGCATTGGAATAAGTATGAAGTTACAACAACAATCCCTTCCAACATTCAAGTCCCACTAAGATTATTTTTGTTACAGCAATGTGTTGCCATGTCCTTGCATCGACTGCTGAAATGAGCATGCAAAACTCTTTTCTTTGTCGTAGAAAAGATAATAAAAACCACAAACAAAGATTTTTTGAGACGTGTAGATCACTCTCTTTAAGAATTTATTTGTGGTGTATTGTGCAAATCTCCCAAGATACAACACGAACATCCCATAAATTCCTGAGGATCTCAGAACTAGCAAGGAACTCTAAAAAGAGTAGAAAATAAAACTAGGATATTTTTAGGAAAGAAAAGGAGAGAGGATGAAACTAAGAGGAAAGAAGAATGAGAGAAAATGTTATGTGTTTTGGAAGAGCAAAAGAATGCACTATTTATAGAGTAAAATAAAAGATGGGAAAAGGCCACGGTTCAAATATGGTAAAAGCTGCCTCTGGAGTTTGCACCTTACGTCGTGATCAAAATCGTTCACAAAATCTACATCTCAATCCTTGGAGAAAGAGAAATTTGACCGTGGAGAGAATAAACACTCATCATGCAATGTTCTTCCGTTGCTTTAAAAAAACTAGTTTGTAATACAAGTTTATAATAATTCCCCACATATCGCAAAAGATGAGAAGGAAAGATTGAAAGAAAGAAGAAAAGAATTTTCCTGGGTTTTATAAGATGTAATGCATGAGAGAAGGTATAGCAAGCTATATGAATTAGTCCTAAATCGAGAAACTTAACACACAATGTGGTTAGTATAACAAGCTATATGAACCAAGGAAACTTGACGTGTGTTAAAGGTCTATCAATGACAATACACCCCCACAATCATTGATGTTATCACTGTATTGCGCTCACTAGACCATGCGCGTGCCTAGTATTCATGAGTTCTCTAGAAATCTTGCAAAAATCTCATGCAAGCAGCCCCCTTGACCCTCATATAGGAGTAGGAGTTCTTGTCCATCTCGACATCTTTTTTATTTAAAACACAAACACATTAGTGAAAATAATCATACAAACATCATAATCACACAACAAAGCTAGTTGAACTCACTGATCGAGGTCGTACCAGAGTCAAATTAATATGCAATTAACTACAGTATAGACTAAGAAGTGACTCCTAGGTCGTCTTTCAAGGACCAATGTGTGGTTCAGGAATTGGGTCAAACACATGGTGGGGGGTTTTTGAAGGTGGTTTCATGACTTGAATTTAACCAAACTAAAACACGAATTTAAATGCAGATTAAAGACAGGTTAGTGCTAGCTCGGTTGCACTTGTTTCCAATCATAGATTTACAACAGATACTCAATCATATGACCCTTAATCCAACACAAAATAGAGAACTAAGCGAAGTCTAAAATGGTCTTCACAAAATGCGAATTAAGCAAACACACTCACACAAATTCATCAATTTTGCACACACACAGTAATCAACTAAGCGAAGATTATCATGCTTAAATTAGACCACTAAGCAAGGACCAATTGCACATAACAAATTGCATATATGCAGAGGCACACAAAACAGAATTACAATTACGCTCCAATAATCTCAAGAAAACCTTTGCAACCTCACTAATCACTAACCCACAAAATTAAGCTTCCATAAACATAATGAATTTAATTCAAAGCTGGAAAACGCAATGTACAAGTTGGAAAACAAAATGCACAAGCTGGAACGAAAACCCTAACCCCTAAAACGAAAACAGAAATCAAAATGGGAATGAGACAATGCTGGAAAACGCAAGTGAATGGAGGAAAAACGTAACCGGCATAGAAAACCAATTGAAATTGGGAAACAAAGTCAAAACTCTAAAACGAAAGTGCAATGCGAGAATGAGAACGAAAGTAAATGCAGAATCGAAATGGCAAAGAGAAGGAAACAAAATTGCATTACTAGAATTGAAAGTGTATCAAATTATAAATGAAAAACCTAAAACCCCAAATTGAGGGAGCTCCCCGTTGTTGTCCAAATCTTAGAAAGCGTAAATGAGAGAGTGAGAGGTGTGTTTGGGGTTTGTTTCCTTTTTCATACAACCCTAGGTCAAAATAAAAAATGGGCCTAATCCTAAAAATAACCAAAAACAACCCAATGTACTAATTCTTTTAAAAAAAAGCCACTAAAAACGAATTTACACAATAATTAAATCTAAAACCCCTATGTGGAGAGTGATTGTTGACGTTCTTGCCCTCTTGAAATCCCAAAATAATATTCCAAACAGTTCCCTACAATTAATAATGGAGAAAATTAGCCTTAGATAATTCAAATTAACTAAAGTAAGAATTACTAGTGAAATTAAGCCTAAATATCAAAACTAAGAAAATATTGGATAATTAAGCACAATTCCCTAATCAAATGTAGTACAATAAGCTAAGTGAATAGTAGAAAGTATTGATTCATCACTCACTCCCCAAAAGTCCGAAGGTTTTTTGAAAACCAGGCTTTGATACCAAATGTAATACCCCTGGTAGAATGCCACGTGTAAAAGAAATATAAAATCTTCTCGATACAAATTGTATAAAAACGTTCTCTTCATATATTAAAAATATTTATTTAAGTATATCGCGGAAGCAAAAATCGCAATTATAAACGATGTCCTTACAAAACACGAAAACTTAAAATATAGGTTCTTTACAAAACACCAAGTCCGAAAAGAAAATTAAATAGCAAAATTAAATACAAAACACTATTTTTCCTTCTCTCGTCAATCTACTGAACTTTAGCCTCATCTGTAACACCATATACTCTCATACAAGTATGATCATCGCAGGTGGAAACCATATCCACAACATGCAAGGGTGAACAACAAAAAATAACATCATAGCAAATAACACACTATAACAATGTCAAACATAGACTATAGCAAGTCATATCTGTTACCAATGAGGAGCATTGGTATCTTGAAGATAATGATTTTGATGATGTTACAAAGTGAAGAATAAGAAGACTTCTGTTGCATGAGAGTTTAAAAGCATTTCTGCATAAGAGAAGACATCCAGACCGAACTGTAGACTTCATGACTGAGAGGTAAAGTTATGACCAAGACCAAGCAGTGGAAGGCATGACCGTGACCGAACGGTCGTATCAAATTAAGGTTGAATGGTCACTAAGTAGTTGAAGGCCGAATGACATATAATAGATAAAGGTCGAACATTGTTCATGGACTTATACAGCTAGAAGACTGAACGGTCGATAAAGACCGAACAATGTTCATGGCCGAACACAGTTAGAAGACCGAACGATATGTAGTAGTTGAAGGCTTGGCAGTGTATAGCAGTTCAAGACCGAACACAGGGTTAACACTAACCGAACACAAGTTGTAGACCGAACGGTGTCAAAATCAAATCGAACGGTAGAAGGCAATCAGGGCTCAAACCGAACGATATAAGGAGGTGAAGAACTAGAACCGATCGGTTGAAGAATAAATATTCTAAATTATTCCAAGTCTCGCAAATAATCGATTATCACTTATAATAATCGATTATCACTGGCAATTTTAATGCATCTCTTCAGTTTCAGACCAGTAGGCTATATAAACTTTGTCAAACACTTTAGAAGGTAACTTTTGCGAATTTGAGAATACAGTGAAATCTGAGGAGGTTCTCAAGTGCAAGTTCCTGCTCTTTTCAAGTCTTGTGAATAGGAGAAGCTCACGCTTTGTGTGTCAAAGGTCGGAGCGGTTCTCTTCAAGTTGGCAGAGCTGTTGCTTTCGGTTCATTTGTCGAAGAAAGGTTTTTGCTGGATTCTTCCGATCCGTTTGTCGAAGGAAGGTGTTTTTGTTATAGTTATTTTCTATTCACTTTCATTGTAACTGTGAAACTGTTTTAGTGAAAAGGTTAATCACTATTCATAGTGATTAACGATTGGACGTAGAATGTTTTGATTCGAACAAGGATAAAAATCATTTATGTGATTTTTGTACTCCCTACACTCTTTATATTTTCTGCTCATCAACTGTTCGATAAAACGTTTAAGAGAAAATTAAAGGAACCATTTTTTAAATTGATTGAACAAGCTCTTTGCTTTTTGTTGAGATTGTTGATAGGAAGAGCACTGGTTTAGCTGAACCTACAATCTCAGAGCTTCTGGTTTTTGATGATGATAACATAATTAATAACACATGTGATGTTTATGTGTTACATGTTCTATTGCTTACATGCTACATGTCTTAATCAATGTATACATCTGTTTAAAGCATGAAGAACATGATTGTGTTGATACATTGCATTTCACTATGCTATATAATTGATTTTATTGGTGAATGCATGTTTGATGTTTTATAGAAAGAAAACCACAAGCACTTATGTTGAACTTTTTATTGTGTGGCAAAACAACAGTTTTAAGTCAACTTCATTATGTAGTGAGTCGATTAAAACTTGTGGCTTTGCACAAACTTGTTCAAAGTGTGTTGTGAGAATTTTCAAAGAAGAAGTTTTTCAAAACTTTGTTTAACTGTGTTACATAGTCGATTATATGCAACTTGCATTCGACTGTTACAATTTTGAAATTTTGTTAATGCTTTCGTTAAATGTTACAATGGCTATATTTTTATATATGTTGACCAAGAATTTCTTTTGATTTGATTGCATTAATTGCACATTCAATTAACTGCATTGATTGTTGTTAACTGCTTTGATTGAATTGTTACATTCGACTGCATTAGTAGCTAAGTCGATTAAAATGCGTCTGAATTGTGAAAATCTATAAATTGACGCGAACTTGATCTTTGTAAAAACTTTTGTGATTCTAACAGTTTTGTGATATTTTTCAGAGAGTGCATTCTTATAGAGAAAGGGACAGAGCTCCAAGAAACAAGAAGTGACCGTAGTGATCATCTGCTTGTGGATTCCATAAGAGCAACTTAATTGCACTTACAAAGGCTGATCATATCAGCACATTTGGGTGTTACTGAAAGATCAAAGGCTACAATCTTGTAAATATTGGTTTGAGGTTTCCCTGTTGTGATTACAGGAAGAAGAGCGTGCTGCGTTCTTGACTTTGAGGGTGACTCAAAGGGTTGGACTACAGGAGAGGGGATTCCTTCTGCTAGTCTGTTTTGTATATGCCTATATTTTGATTAGAGGGTTAGAGAGGTGTTTTATATTTTTGACGTGAGGTCACTATAAAAAGGACAATTTTTTATCAAATAACTACAAGTGGACCCCACTGGTCCACAAAAGCTCACCAAAATAATTACAAAAATAGCCATTTCACATAAGGCACCATTTTTCTTTAATACACCAACCCATACACTAAAGGTAGCCATGATTATTGTTTGTAAAATACCACCATTCTAGTTTATTTTACTACTTTCTTCTTTAAAGAAAGTGTGGCCCACCCACATTCACCTACTAACTTCTTTAAAAGAAACCCACCAAACCAAAAAGGAATCCCTTCTCCTCTACATATAAAATCACGCATCACTTCTAAAGTACCTGAAAAACACTAGAGGTGGGGGGGGGGGGGGTTGAATAGTGTTAATGGAAAACAACTTTTTGCAACCCTTCTGATATAGCACGTTCTCGAGCCTTGAAATTTTCTTTTAAAAGCTTATATGTTGAAATTTTCTGATATAACAATGGTAGTTTTTATCTTGCTATTCAAAATATATACTACAACATTTCCTATATGAAAATGATCATTTATCTTGGAAGATTCTTATGTTTGGAAATAAAGCACGACTGCAGGTCTTTGTAAGAGAATCGTTTAGATAAGAGAAGAGATAATTGCACAAGTCTTTTTATACTGGTTTGCTTCAACAAGCTACGTCCAATCTCCTTCTAATAGGTTTCCACTATAATCTTCACGTGATTACAAATGAGTATTCGCACCACTCATGGTCTCTAAGTGTTAGGACTACTCCTGGTACTCAATAACCCTTGTCGAGATTTCCTTTGAGTATTTGCACCACTCCTAGTACTTAGCAACCCTAGCTGGCGACGCCTTGGACTGAGTGAAAGGTCCAGCACGACGGCTAGTTCGATGGAGGCTCTGCTCTGCCGGAGAAGACGAACGGCAAAAGCAACGTGGCAGAGAGCAAAGAGGCAAGCTGGCATAAGACGTGGCCTTGCCGTTTGCCACATCTACTAAAAGTTAACGGCGTCCAATTTTAAGGACTAATAGTAAGAGTTTTAAAACTACGAAGACTAAAAACAATCAAAGTTTCGAGTTGGGACTAAATCCAAAATCGTGTGATACTTAAGGGACGAGAAACATATTTAACCCAAAGATAAAAAATAAAAATAAGATATTTATTTGAGATGTAATAAGTTAATTTTTAACCATTAGTATTTACATAAATCTTTTGAAATTCAATCACAATATCTTCATATTTTAGTTTGTTACGTTCTTGTATTCTTTTGGTTATTTATTTAATAATCTAGAATTAATTAATTTTTTATGTTGTCATATATTTATAGGTTTCTATGAGCTTGTTATTGTTTCGGATGTAGGGGGGCAGTGCTGGTCCCACGTTTCCACGTCACTCTCTCCTCCTCCGTACGTCGGGTCTTCCGTGTTCTCTGGTTGGTTCGCCGGTGGGAGACCTGAAAAAGATTCTCCGATACCAAAGTCAGTTGAGAGCTAAGGCGTTTTCTCAGATCGCAATAAATGTGCAATGAATGTAACCTATCTACCACTCACCCTGGATCTGTATTTATAGTTTTCGCTATGGGCTTGGGATTAGTGAAACGTTAATCACGGCCCAATTTAGCCCAAATAGCTTTTAAACCCTACTTACCTTAAACTAGGATGATTAGTTACATGGTCGGCCTATCCGGGTGAGCTCTGGCATGGGCGTCCGCCCTGTCTTATGTAGCCTTTTACCAGTGTGGTCACGGGGCATAAAGGTGGCCGCCCTATAAGTGGATAATGGAGTACTCTTCTGGGTCTATGTTGTGATGGGCGGCCGGTCAGTATATTATCCACTGGCAGGGATGTCCCTTCGTACGGTGTCCGGCCTTGGGGTCCTGTACGTTGAAATGGGCGGCCGGTCCCTGCTGGTACACAAGCCCCCCAAGCCCTAGTGCACGTAGTGTACGTAGGACTTGAGTGTTGCGCGGTCTGGGCCGGTGTTTTGTTGTTGGGCCGTATCTGGTGGGCCTTTTTAGTTTGGACTCTTGGCGGGAACACACGTGGTGCATTCTCACTGTCGAGAGCCGAAAAGTCTTCAGATCTGGGGCGTTGATTGCATTGTGTGTGGACGGCACGGATGCCCTCAACGGTCACCAAGGTTTTGCTATAAATAGCGGATGGAGCGGTGTCATTTTCACTTCTCTCCTTCTCATTCAAGATTTGAAATTCTTTTTTCCTCAGGTAATAAATGGCCGTTGTCCATGCTGAGTCTTCTGGTTCTGAGTCGTCGGGCGGAGTCCGGGGGGGGTCTGCAGGGAGCGGCGGTGATTCTGCAAGTTCGGTGTCTTCTCGCTTCTTGGAAGAAGCAGTCGAGTTCTAGGGGCCGGGTCCGGAAGCGTCGAGCGCGGCCGGGGATCGTATATTCCACGACGTACCTTTATTCTTGCTCCAAGGCGGCGTCCGGTTAGAGGGTTCTCCCTTTGAGCCGGACGACTATGGGTCAGTGGTTTTTGATTGGGTTCCTCATGTCCCCAGCTTGTATGCTTCCGCGTACGGCTCCCTAAAAGATCTGGCGTGGAGGGTTAATCGTACACACATTGTCCGGGATGCAGAGGATACCAGGTTAATCCGAGCGGGGGTTAGCCTGAGAAACGAAAGAGTGTTCTATGATAGGAGGTCGAGCCCGGACGATTTCTTCTACATGTATGTGAACTTCTTTACTCATCTTTTCATCCGGGTGCCCTTCACCAAGTTCCAAATGGCCATCCTCCGTGAAGCGAACGTGGCTCCTGCACAATTGCACCCTAACTCTTGGGCGGCCGTGCAAGCATTCCTGGCTATGTGCTTGGCCGTGGGCGTCACTCCCACGATTCCTGTCTTCTTTCATTATTTTGAAGTCCGTCCGCCTCCCCGCGACGGTTGGGTGTCCTTCACTTCGGTACGAGAGAGAACGCTATTCCGCCCCTTCTCGGATTCTTTCAAGAACTTCAAACACCACTATTTCAAAATAATTATAGACACCGCCGGACGCCATGAATTTCATGATGGCGAGGGGTGCCCGCTGTTCCCTTTTTACTAGACAAGGGAGCCTCGAAAAATAAAAGCGTTCCCAGTGGGAGCGATGAGTCCGTCCGACTTGGAAGCCGTGCGCACCATCAACGCCCTCCCCCGCCGGATTTCCGCCCGTGGTTTGGTTGAATGCCTTAGTCTTGAGGATTGTGGACAAAAGGCGTTCGGTATGGTATTTTTATGTCGATTTTGTTTGTATATAGTATACTGCTTTTAACGTTTCTGAATTGGTTTATTTTTTCCAGAACTCATGACGACACCTGCTCCCCGCCAATCCAATTACATGGCCTCCCGCAAGCGAGGAGGAGCCAGCTCCTCTTCCGTTCGGCCAAAGGTCGCACCCCGCCCTCCGCCCTTGCGTACATCGGGCGGTCCTCGTCTTCCTCCAATGCAAGCCGGGGGACCAACAGCCAGAGGCCAAACGTCCGGTCCGGATCCTCTTCCTGACTCTGGAGCCATCCATGTGGATCCTTCTTCTGAGGCAGCTACTACTTCCGGCGTCCCTTTGGTGCGCAAGCGAAAACATCCTGCAGTCGAGGGCCGCAAGGATAAAGAAGGTTCTTCTTCGCGGTCGGCGTCGAAGAAGGCCCGGAAGGGCAAGGAGAAAGAGAAGGATAGGGAGCGGGCTCCAACGATTCCTCTTCCTGGGGGCATATTCAGTCCGGCATTCAGCATGAGCGACCGGACAAAATTTCACATGAGCTCCTCTCAACGGGCTCTTATCGAACCTCTCTCCGAGGTGGAGCTTACAAATGCTATGTTGGAGATGTCCACACGGGCGGCCTCCCTTGCCTGGTATCTCAAGGAGTTCGCTGATCGCCCTGGGGTGGAAGAAATGCGCTCCGAGTTGCTGGCAGAGAAGAAAAACTCAGCCTCCCTTCAATCGGCAATGGAACAAATGATCTTGAATCAAGACGAGTATGATAAGAGGATCGAGCAACTGGAGGCCGATCTTGAGAAGTCTAAGAAGGAGAACGCTGAAGGTTTGGCAGCCGCCCGGGGCGAACAAGAACGGCTGTCGGAAGAGGGCCGCCAGCTTAAGGCAGAGGTAGCTCGCCTAAGGGATGCGGAGGCCGAGCGTATCAAGGCGAACCAGTCCTTATCCCTTGATGTCGCCAAGGCTAACGAGAAGATCGCGGAGCTAGAGGCGACAATCGTGTTCGAACACGAGGAAGGCTTCAACAAAGCCCTTCGACAAGCGTCCCTTTTGGCGGGCGTACAGGATCCGTTCGCTCTTGGCTTCGACATCGAGAAGGACGTTTTTGATGGCGTCCTAGTGGACCTTAATTTAGTCGAAGGGGGTGAGCCTATTGCTGAAGCCGAGGCCGGGGGGGGGCAATTAAGATTGTTTGTTTTGTGCATTGTGTATTTTGAGGCCGTCCGCCCAACGTCTTGGTTTATCTAGATGTTGGCCGGACGGTCCTTTTGTAAATGTGAGCACATTTGGGTGCATTTGATTAATACACAATTTACCTTCTCTTTTATTTTTGCCTGAGTTTCCTATTTTTCTATTGCGTTTCAATGTTAATATTCATTCGTTATTTGGCCAATTTGAGTGGTTCTCGATGGAACCCTCTTTTCTTGTCGACTTGGTCTTTATGGGGCGGACGCCTCTTCGTTTGTAGCCCGACCAAGTTGAGTTGTTCTCGGTGGAACACTCGTTTTCGCCAATCTTGGTCTTTATGGGGCGGACGCCAGTGGTTCTTTGGGAAGAACCCGGCCAAGTTGACGATGGTTCCCGGGGGAACTCAGGTCATTACCTTGGGCTTTTGGGCGCGGACGCCAGC
>JAHCHA010013439.1:861893-877796 GCA_027742795.1 Vigna hirtella
TGGGCGCGGACGCCAGCGGTTCTTCGGAAAGGAACCGACCAAGTTGAGAATGGTTCCCGAGGGAACTCTCAAGTCATTAACTTGGGCTTTTGCTTCATTCTGAGACTTAGTCTTTGAGATTCAAAATGGGCGGCCTGCCATTGAATTGATAATTGAATAATGGAAGTACAAGTCACAATTCAACTAAAATAAAATTTTAAATGTGTGGCGTTCCAAGTGTTTGGGACAGGGCGTCCGTCCGACTTTTGTAGCCTGTATGCTCAATTTCCGAGCGCTTCGACAACCCGGAAAGCCCCTTCCCATTTTGCTGCCAGTTTGCCGTGTGCTGCCACTCGACGAGCTTCGCCAGCCTTTCTCCATACTAAGTCGCCCTCCTGGAAGCTTCTAGGCCGCACCTTTGAGTTGTATTTTCGTTCTACCATGCGTTTGCATGCTTCAACTCTTAAGGCCGCCCGGTCTCGACGTTCGTCTAAGGAGTCCAGCTCGATCATTAATTCCTGGCTGTTTATTTGCAAGTCCTCGACTTGTCGCCGCAATGATGGCTCCCCCAGCTCAACCGGCAGCATAGCGTCCGTGCCGTACGTTAAGTTAAAGGGGGTTTCTCCGGTCGTTCCATGAGGCGTGCAGCGGTAGGCCCACAAGATTTCCGGTAGCTCGTCCGCCCATGCTCCCTTCCTCTCTCCCAAACGCTGTTTCAGCTCAGCGACTACTGTTTTGTTCATCGCTTATACCTGACCGTTCGTCTGGGGGTGTTCGACAGAACTGGTGACATGTCTAATCCCCAGCCCTTTAAAGAACTCAGCCAGCTTTCTATCAATGAACTGCCGACCGTTATCTGTGATGATGGTGCGTGGGAGGCCGAAGCGGCATATTAATTTCCAGCAGAATTTTTGGACCTGGGCGGCCGTTATGGTGGCCAGGGGCTCGGCCTCTACCCACTTAGTAAAGTAATCCACCGCTACTAACAAGAATTTCTTTTGGGCCCTTCCTATGGGAAATGGTCCTCCGATATCCATCCCCCATTGAGCGAACGGCCAGGGCGATACTATGGTGTGCAGCGTATGAGGGTGCACATGGGTGTCGTTGGCGTGCGCTTGACAACTTATGCACTTTTGGACGAACGTCCTTGTGTCTGCTTCCATAGTTGGCCAATAGTAGCCGGCTCGTAGCGCTCGGGCCTTTAGCGTTCGTCCGCCCGTATGAAGACCAGAAATGCCATTGTGGAGCTCGTCCATTACGTAGCGCGCCTCTTGCTCTCCCAGGCATTTAAGAAAAGGGGTGGAGAATCCCCTCCTGTACAGACTATCCCCTACCAACAGGTTGCGGGCGATTCTTTTTGCTTCGCTGGGCTGGACAGGGCGTCCGTCATCCTGTCGAGACATAATCTCTCTGACTTCGGAACGCCAATCCCCCTCCTCGGTAGATGTTGCCGAACAGTCGATTGAGGGTTGGAACAGTACCTGTCGCACGATGGTCGTCAGTTGTCCCCTTTCCCTGCCTGAGCTAAGTTTCGACAACATGTCCGCTCGGGTATTCTCCTCCCTTGGGATATGTTGGATGATGATCTGATCGAACGCCCTCGCCAGCTCTGTCGCACGGTGGAAGTAGCGCATCAGGTTCTCCTCCTTCACTTGAAAGTCGCCGTTCATCTGGCCAACGACCAGCTGGGAGTCCGTCCGGCAGGTGATCCTCTTTGCTCCCATGTCCTTTGCAAATTCCAAGCCGGCCACCAAGGCTTCGTACTCTGCTTGGTTATTGGAGGTTCTGAATTTGAATACCAGGGAGTGTTCTAGCAGGAATCCGTTGGGACCTTCCAATACAATGCCGGCTCCACAGACTGACCTGCCGGACGCTCCATCTACGTACAGATTCCACTCGTCTTGGCGGGTGGGAGGTAGTTCGGCCGCAAAGTCGGCGAGGTGCTGGCCCCTTATTGGCCCTCTTGGTTCGTAATGCAGGCCGAACTTAGATAATTCTACCGCCCATGCCACCATACGTCCTGCCAGGTCCGGCTTCCTTAGGATTTTCGAGATGGGGAAATCGGTCTTGACGATGATTTGGTGGCTCTGGAAGTATGGACGAAGGCGTCTTGACGCGTACAGCAGTGCGAGCGCCACCTTCTCCACCTGTTTGTAACGAGTTTCTGGATCTAGGAGCGTCCGGCTGACGAAGTACACGAGTTTTGGTTGGGGCTTCTCCTGCATTAGTACGACACTGACGGCCGTTTCGGATACGCCCAAGAAGACTTGCAAGTCCTCCCCTGGTGTCGGGCGGCTCATGACGGGTGGGTTGAGCAGGATGGTTTTGACATCCTGGAACGCTCGTTCGCATTCATCGTCCCATATCGAGCCGGCACCCTTCTTCATTCTCCTAAGGACGGGTCTGATTCGTTCGGCCAACTTTGGGATGAATCGAGACAACGTCGTGAGTCGCCCGACGAGCCGTTGTATTTCCTTGAGGGTGGCCGGACTCTGCATCCCCCGCACCGCCTGGCATTTGTCGGGATTAGCTTCAATTCCCCTGGACGTCAGCATGAAGCCTAAAAACTTTCCGGCGGCAACCCCAAATGTACACTTAGCTGGATTTAAGCGCATCCCGAATCTCCTGACTTGGTGAAAAACTTCCTCCAAGTCTTTTAAGTGGCCACTCTCATCCGCCGACCGGACGACCATGTCGTCCACATAGACGTCCATGCATCTACCGATTTGCTCCTTGAAGATTCGGTCCATTAATCGTTGGTAGGTGGCACCGGTGTTCTTCAAGCCAAAGGGCATGACCTCGTAGCAAAAGTTCTCCCGCTCCGTCATGAAGGCCGTCTTCTCTCGGTCCGGGCCGTACATGGGTATTTGGTTGTACCCAGAATAAGCGTCCAGGAAGCTGAGTATCCGATGTCCGGATGTGCCGTCTACCAATGCGTCGATGCTAGGTAGGGGATGAGAATCTTTTGGGCAGGCTTTGTTCAGGTCGGTGTAGTCCGTGCACATCCGCCACTTCCCGCTGGCTTTTTTCACCATTACCACGTTGGCAAGCCAGGTGGTGTAAGTGACCTCTCGGATGAAACCGGCCGCTTTCAACTTCCCTACCTCCTCCTCCACAGCCTTTCTTTTTTCATCCCCCACCCTTCGCTTCTTTTGGGCCACCGGACGTGCTTCCCTAAAAAGGGACAGCTTGTGGGACATGACCGAGGGGTGAATCCCCGGCATGTCTGCGGCCGTCCACGCGAACAAGTCCCTGTTCTTCCATAAGAGCGATCTGAGCTCGTTTTCCATTCCTGGGTCCAACCCTCTTGCCATGGTAGTCGTCTGGGTGGGCTCTTTCCCCACTAGGACCGGCTGGGTTTCTCCCATAGGCTCCAACCGATCCTCCGTGTTTGTCCTTGGGTCGAGGTCGGCCATGGCCATTTCCGAGCCGGATGCCCTTCTCTTCCCTTGGTGCGCCTGGAGCTTTAGACCGGCTGCGTAGCATTCCCGGGCCGTCTTCTGGTCCGCCCGGACCGTGCATATGTCTCCCTTCTCGGAGGGATATTTCATCATAAGGTGGAGCGTGGACACGATTGCCCCGAACGCGTTCAGGCACGGCCGACCAATCAACACATTGTATGAGGTGTTGGCCTCGACCAAAAGATACCGGACTTTCTTCTCTTCGCTGGATCGTCCGGCTCCTAACCTTGTCCTTAATTCCAGATACCCGCGAGTGTCCACCCTTTCTCCTGCGAAACCAACGATCTGGCCGCTGTAAGGGACGATGAGATCCTCCGAGATATCCATTTGTTGGAAAGTTTTCCAGTAGAGGATATTCACTGAACTCCCCTGATCCACCAAGACCTTGCTGATGCCGTAGCGAGCAATCTCGGCTGTTATCACCATGGGGTCGTCTTGATCGGGGTCGGGCGCGTGAAAGTCTTCATCCGAGAATGTGATGGGGGGCATGGTTCATCTCGGCCTATCAACCGCATGCACGGAGTGCAACGCTCGTATGTGGCATTTTCGGGCGGACGACGATGATCCTCCCCCGGCGAACCCTCCCGAAATGGAATTGATGTGCCCCCTCAGCGGACGTTCGCGACTTCTACTGCGGCTTCGGCTTCGGCTTCGCTCGGAGCGAGGACGCTCAGCTTGGGTGTTCCTAGGTCTTTCGGACTTATACGCTGGTCGGCCGGTAGTTCTTTCAGCGGGCGCTATGGGACGGTCCGTCCGAATGTACTTCTTCAGTTTTCCCGCTCGAATTAACTCCTCTATCTTGTCCTTTAGAGTCACACACTCCTCGGTAGCATGACCCAAGTTTTTGTGGTAGGCGCAGTGTTTACTCCCGTCTGCTCCGGGTGGGGTGGGCCGCTCCGAGAGTTCCGCAAGCAGATTCGTGGTGAGCGCTTCCCGAAGGATCTTTTCTCGGGGAGCGTTGAGGGGAGTGTACTGCTGGAAGCGGGGCCCTCGGCGCAGTTCCTTCTGCCTGCTGCCGCCCTGTTTTCCGGTCGAATTGCTAGGCCTCCCCCCGTCCGCCTTCTCTACTCGTGATTCTTGACTTTCCTTCTTGTAAGACAGCTTCATCTCCTCTACATTTATCTCGTCGGCCGCTCGTTCCCTCAGCTCCTCCATAGTCTTGGGGGCCCGCCGGCAGACGCTGTCCTTGAATGGACCGGGTTTGAGGGCGGGCAAGATGTAATGGAGAGCAAGCTCCAGACTCAAGGCTTTCACCCGACGGACGGTTTTTTGGTACCGGTCCATGAACGCTCTCAGCGTTTCTTCCTTTCCCTGTTTCAGGTTGACTAGCTCGAACACGGTCAAGTCTTGAGTGCTGCTAGCCGCAAATTGCCGGATAAATAGCTGTTTCAATCCGGCGAAATTCTCTATGGAATTGGGAGGTAGGTTGTTGAACCACTCGAGGGCCTCATCTTCCAGGGAAAAAGAGAACGCCCGACACCAGATGGCGTCATTACCCGTTCGGAACGCCATTGCGTTTGAGAACGTTTTGACGTGACCCGCAGGATCTGCCGTTCCATCATACATTTTGAATTGGGGTGCGATGAACTGTTCAGAAATTTGAACGTCCATTATGTTTTGGGCGAAAGGGAATAACAGCGTGGAGGAAGGCTCCGGTTTGACCATCATTCGTCCGTCCTCGGCCGCGCTCTCCGCGTGCACCGACTTGGCCTTGCTTCCCTCGGCCTCCGAACCTGTGGGCCTCCATGTCTCGTCCCGTTCGGTATTCTGCTCCAAACGTTCGTCCGCGGCGGCCTTCCCTTTCTCTTTCGCCCGCTCGTCCTCGTTCGTCCGCCTGGCTACCTCCCGGTTTATCCGGGCCTCACAGTCGGCCTTCACGACCGCCAGCTCATCTTCATGACGCTGTTGCATCTCGTCCATCCTTTGCTGCAGAACTCTGATCATCTCGACAGGGTCGTCATTGTTCATATTTCTCGTGGTCACCATTGGGTATTTAAAATCACACGGCCCCACGGTGGGCGCCAAATGTTTCCGATGTAGGGGGGCAGTGCTGGTCCCACATCTCCACGTCACTCTCTCCTCCTCCTCCGTACGTCGGGTCTTCCGTGTTCTCTGGTTGGTTCGCCGGTGGGAGACCTGAAAAAGATTCTCCGATGCCAAAGTCAGTTGAGAGCTAAGGCGTTTTCTCAGATCGCAATAAATGTGCAATGAATGTAACCTATCTACCACTCACCCTGGATCTGTATTTATAGTTTTCGCTATGGGCTTGGGATTAGTGAAACGTTAATCACGGCCCAATTTAGCCCAAATAGCTTTTAAACCCTACTTACCTTAAACTAGGATGATTAGTTACATGGCCGGCCTATCCGGGTGAGCTCTGGCATGGGCGTCCGCCCTGTCTTATGTAGCCTTTTACCAGTGTGGTCACGGGGCATAAAGGTGGCCGCCCTATAAGTGGATAATGGAGTACTCTTCTAGGTCTATGTTGTGATGGGCGGCCGGTCAGTATATTATCCACTGACAAGGATGTCCCTCCGTACGATGTCCGGCCTTGGGGTCCTGTACGTTGAAATGGGCGGTCGGTCCCTGCTGGTACAGTTATTATGTACAAAATAACAATAAATATGATAAGTTCAATATATAGTAAATATTGTTATAAATATTATATTTTCCTGATTGAAGAGTGTTCATATATATCTCTTACTTAATTCTTATGTTCATTGAATATTTTGGACAAAAGAATAATAATAATTTTGGGTCACATAGCTACAAAATCCAACTACTTAAACCGTCTTTTTTAAAAGCTAGAATAGAATATGATTGTTAAAATATACTTAAAATCTAATTATATCTGTTTCAGATTTTAATAATTTAATTGTTCCTTGAATTACGGAGGTATGATTTGAGTGGCATACTTTATAAAATAATAATTTAAATAATAAAAAATGTAATTAAATGTTTAACATTTTTTAATAGCGCTATTATTCTCTCCGTATATAATTTAGAATAATATTTTTGGAGTTTTTTAATATCATATATTTTTTATATACTAATTTTTTAATATTTGAAAATTATAAAAGATTAAATAGGATAAAATGAAATTAATCTTTAAAAAGATTTTTATCTATAATATAATCAAACAAAATGATAAAAGATTAGATAAGATAATTTGAAACTAATCTTTAAAGAGATTTTTATTAAAATATACAATCAAACAAATCTAGATAGAAATACAAGTAAAAGCCTATAAAGTAGTAGAGAAGGAAGAAAACTTCATTTGTGAGAGTGAAATTCTTTGAAGAAAATGAGTGAGTTTGGAAAGAATTCATGCAAAGAAATCTCTAAAGCTATTGAGGCCAACTCTATCATGTTTGATCAATGGTCGGTAGATGTCAAGCGCCAAGAAGAACCCTACAACTTACAAGGCCGATCATTTCCGCAACAAAACTTGTTTGATTATCCTCTAAAACAACACAATGCAAACATGATCACTAACGATGAGTCGGCTTTGATTCCGCTACCCAACAATCTGTCGAACATTAAGAGCCAAAATGGTGATCCTCCGGTTCAACGTCGACAGCGCAAGCCAAGGACCAGATGGAGGCTTGAAGAACACATGTATGTATTCAAATTCAGCTTTTTATTTTGGGTTAAATACGTGTTTAATATCTAAATTTTAACATAAAATTGAAATTTTCTTATATCCAAAATTTTGATATATTTTGTTCTCCAAACATTAAAAATAAATGGATATAGTTTTTTTAACCTGTAAGTTAATTTGTTTTGACATGTCAAACATCTTCCATAGTAATATTTGAGTTGTTTCTTTTGTTTGAAGTGTTTCCTTTTCAATATCAATTGGGAATGTATTTGACACGTCAAAAAAATTTAACCTAATTTTTTTAAAATTTCTATTATTTTTAAAATTTGAGAATAAAAATGTATCAAAATTTGTGTTGAAAATTTTCTATTATTTTTGCAGGTTATTTCTTATAGGCCTTGAAATGTATGGCATGAGTTGGAAAATGATTTCAAAAGATATTGTTCGAACAAAAACACCGAGTCAAATTGCCAGTCATGCCCAAAAATATTTTGAACGTAAAAAAATGCTACCATCAAAGAGGAAAAGAAAAAGCATTCACGATATAACTTTTCCTCTTAATCTTAATTCACCTCCGGTTTAAGTAACAGTTCCTCTTATTGTTCGTCCATCTCCTATTCGAGTAACAGTTCCGTACACCTCGTGTTCAAGATTTATCCATCCGAAATATGCAACAGCTAATGTTGATCCACCTACCTATACTCTTGTTCAAGATGTAAGCAATTATTTAATTTTTAATTGAATGAAAAACAAAGGATATTGAATTTTTTTGATACTCACTATTCTCTCATAGACAGTAAAAAAGAACTTACCTAAATCTATTGTATAGTTCCTTCGTGTAAAATGTTCTCCCTTCTCTTACTCCTCTTTAATGCTTTCTTGATAATATAGAAATTTCGAAGGATATTTTTCTCTATTAAAGTCACAATTTCTTTGTCTTTCTTGAGAATGTTACTTCTCTCCTTTTCTTTTCAGAAACTTAACGTCAATTGCAGTAAAAACTTTTTTCCCCTTTTATGATATTTAATCAACTTTAATAAAATACCAAAATGCCCTTTATTGAAATGAGAAGAGAGGGATTAATTTTAATAACTCTAAAATAATCCCTATAACTTTAATACCTTATATTCTAATAATCATCACATTAGAATCTTTACATCAAAGTTTTACTTTAAATTACATGAACCAATGTTAAATATTAATATAATTTAACATTCTCCCACTTGGTTCATGTGATGACTTGAAGATCTAAAACTAAACTTTATGTGCGCACCATTCATTAGAATTATCAAGTCATCATCCTTATATGAATTGAATGATCGGATCATGGCGGGCAAAAGTCATGAAGGACAAGATTCCTTCCATGTATCACATAATCAAACCAACTCAACATAACTTTAATCCATCTTATAACTTTCATGTCTCTAAAAAAGATATAACATGTTACCACAATCAATAATACATGTATATAACTTAATGTGGATAACAATAGAATAAAGAGAAACATAACTTTAATTCAATTCACAAGTGTTATGACAGTACAAGCATATAACCATACATATCCATATAGATAGATAACATCATCATGTTAATATTGACTTATCCATAATGTTCATACTTTCAACATGGCCAATAAACGTTTTGGGCGGTAGTCCTTTAGTTAATGGATCTGTTATCATCAAATTCGTACCAATATGCTTAATTAACATTCTATGTTTCTGCACTTCTTCTTTGACCGACAAGTACTTCAAATCCATGTGTTTAGCACCCTTTGAGTACTTGTCATTTTTAGAGAAGAAGACGACTGCAGAATTATCACAATAAATCCTTATTGGTCTAGCAATACTGTCAATAATGCCAAGCCTCGATACAAAGTTCTACAACCACAAAGCATGAACTGTGGCCTCAAAGCATGCCACAAATTCAGCCTCCATGGTGGAAGTAGCAATGACTGATTGTTTTGCACTTTTCCAAGAAATTGCTCCTCTAGCTAATAGATAAACATACCCAAATGTGGATTTTCTTGAATCCACACATCCATCATAGTCTGAATCCGAGTAGCCAATCACCTCAAGATGATCTGACCTTCTGTAGGTGAGCATGTATTCTTTGGTACCTTGTAAGTACCTAAGAACTTTCTTTGTAGCTTTCCAGTGATCCATTCCGGGATTACTTTGATATTGGCTTAACATTCCAACAGCAAAACTGATATCTGGTCGAATACAAGTTTGAGCATATATCAAACTCCCAACCACTGACGCATAAGGAATGACTCCATGGCCTTTCGTTCCAAATCATTCTTGGGACATTGCATTTGACTAAACTTGTCCCCATTTTGAATTGGAACTACTTCAGGAGAACATTTTTCCATTCTGAATCTCTCGAACACTTTGTTAATATAGCATTTTTGAGACAAACTTAACAATCCTTGTGATCTATCATGGAATATTTCTATTCCTATCACATAAGATGCCTCATTCATATCTTTCATTTGAAAGTTAATAGAGAAACTTCTTTACATCATGTAACATACCAACATCATTAGCAGAAAGAAGAATGTCGTCAACATATAGAACTAATATAACAAACTTACTCCCACTGATCTTTATATATATACACCGGTCAACGGTGTTCTCTAGAAAACCAAATGAAGTTATGGTATCATTAAATTTTAGATACCATTGTCGGGAAGCTTGTTTTAGTCCATATATTGATTTCTTCTGGTTGGTCCATATAAACTTCCTTTTCTAAGTCATCATTCATAAAAGCGGTCTTTACATCCATTTGTTGAACCTCTAAATCATAATGAGCCACCAAAGCCAAAATAATTCTCAAAGAGTCCTTCTTAGAAACAGGAGAGAAGGTCTCTTTGTAGTCAACGCTATCCTTTTGAGTGAAACCTTTGGCGACTGATCTAGCTTTATACCTTTCAATATTGCCTTTTGAGTCATGTTTAGTCTTAAAGACCAATTTATAACCGACTCTTTTTGAACCCTTAGGAAATTCAACTAGATCCCATACTTTATTATCATCCATTGATTTCAATTCTTCTTTCATAACATTCAACCAATTCTCTGAATTATTACTTTCCATGGCTTGTCTGAAAGAGACTGGATCCTCATCAATGCTTAAGTCACATTCATGTTCAACAGAGTAAACCACATAATCATTCGAAATAGCAGGTCTTTTCTGCCTTACAGACCTTCTTAATGTTGTTTCTTGTGGTTCCTCTATCAATTGCTCATTTATGACTTGCTCATTTGTTACTTGCTCATTGTCAATTGGCTTAACATTTATATGTTCATTTTGTGGGATTAGAACATTAACTTGTTGTCTCTGCTTGTTGTGTGACTGTGATACAACAAGAGGGATAACAACTTCAGAAGAGACATTAGATGTAGAAACACTATCAGTATGCTCTTGAATGTCCACTATTCGTGATTCCTCACTCCCACTAAATTGACCATTTTCAATGAACCGAGCATTTCCAGACTCAACTATTCTTGTACTATGGTTAGGGCAATAAAATCTATATCCCTTTGATTTTTCAGGATAACCGATGAAGTAACCACTAATGGTTCTGGCATCAAGCTTCTTTTCATGTGGATTATACAACCTTACCTCTGTCGGACAACCCCAAACATGAAGATGTCTCAAATTGGGTTTCCTTCCAGTCCATAGTTCATAAGGACTTTTAGAAACTACTTTGCTAGGAATCTTGTTAAGCAGATATACAACAGTCTTTAATGAATATATCCACAAAGATAAAGGAATATTACTATGACTTAACATACTCCTAACCATATTCATAAGAGTACGATTCTGCCTTTCTGCTACACCATTTTGTTGTGGTGTACCGGGCATTGTATAATGTGCACATATACCCTGACTTTCAAGATACTTTGCAAATGGACCTGGACATTGTCCACTCTCATCAGTTTTACCATACTATTCACCACCTCTATCAGATCTCACCACTTTTACTTTTCTATCTAATTGCCTTTCCACCTCATTTATGAACACCTCAAGGACATTCACTAATTGAGATTTTTCATGTAATAGATATATATATATATATATATATATATAACAATAACGTAAGAAATCATCAATAAAGGAGATAAAATATTTTTCACCACTCCAAGATTTAATGTCAAAAGGACCACAAATATCAGTGTGTATTAACTCAAGAAAAAGTTGACGACTTCTTGTGGCGGGATATTTTGATATGTGTTTTGTTTGTTTACCCTTAATACAATCAATACATACATCCCAGTCATCAAAATCCAATTGAGGTAAAATTTCATTTTTCACTAACGTCAACATCCTTTCTTTGGATATGTGATTCAGTCTTTTATGCCATAAGAAAGCAGAACATTCTTTTCCTGCACCACAATTTCTATCAACAACATGTTCAACATTAAACAGGGATTCAGAAAAATTAACATCAAGATTTAAACGATATAAATCATCCAATAATGTACAAGAACCATAATAGTACGAAAGTTTATACAAATGAAAAATATCATTTTCAATCTTAAAGTTTAAAACCTAAATAATCCAACTTTGCAACAGAAATTAAATTCCTAGCACAACCAGGAACATAGAGACACTTTTTAAGATTCAGACAATAGCCAGTGTCTAGAATCAATCTGTAAGTCCCAATTCCTTCTATCTGTGCCTTCATTTTGTTCCCCCATATATAAATACTTTTCAGTTCCTTTTATGGGCTGGATTGAAAGAAATCTCTGCATAATATTAGAAACATTAATGGTAGCTCCAGAATCCAACCACCAGGTATTATTAGGCACTTTAATTATATTTGCTTCAAAACTTACAAAAACATAAAAAAATATCTTTCTTTTCGAACCAAGATTTTCTTTTCGGACAATCTTTCTTGAAGTGACCTACTTTCTTGCAAAAGAAACATTTCTGGTCATTCTGGATATTGCCCTTTTTAACTTTCATTGGGGCTTTGTCCTTCTTGTTCTTCTTTCCTAATTTGGCTTTACTGAAGCTAGCACCTTCATGAGTTGTGAGATGGATGATCTTTCATTTTCTTCAATCTCCCTTCCTCTTGTACCAACATGGCTTTGATTTCTTGAAAGTTCCATTTATCTTTAAGAGTGTTATAGTTCACTTGGAATTGGCCAAATTCAGGAGCAAGAGAGTTCATGATAAACTGTACTAAAAAAGACTCATTCACCTCTATTCCAGTTACATGGTTATGTATGGGCTGCGACCAGTCAAACTTTTTGGTAGTCAGCTCACTCATAATAGTTCCCACAATAGACTTGTCAGTTATGTCTGATTGTGAGTACTCCTTGATCAGTTTCATGAATTCCTTTGCGTTTTCCGTTTTAGGCATAGAAGGCTTTACATTCTCTGCCATAGACATGCGCATCAAGTTTAGTGACAGCCTGTTAGACCTATGTCAAGCCTCATAAAGAGACTTCTCATCACTTAGTACTAGTCTCTGTAATGGCTGCGGGCATTTTATCCATCATAATTGTCATGTCCAAGTCTAACACACCCAGTTGGAACTAGATTTGTTTTGACCAATCAGCATAATTGAGCCCATTAAACTTGACCACATTGTTGTTCAAACCTGATAAATTCATGTAAGCTGGACATAATACACAAGCTCATACATTAATGTTTTGATAAAATTAATGGATTCAAACAATAAAATTAATGGATTCAAACAAATTACTACACTAATCATACATTCAAGTTCACCTTTGGGTGACACTTAAACTGATAGATAGTCATTTAAGTCATTCATTTAAGTTCACCTTTGGGTAATTATTAAACTGACACAAGATTTTTGCATGCAAGATATTCAAGAACAACAACAAATGCCACCTTCCAATCCACCGTACTACAACATTTATGATGAATGATTGTCAAAGAATTCTTCTTTTTATGTTATTTTCATTCGTTATTGGAAAGAAAGTACAGTTTATCTTTTTCAATTCAAATAAGTGATTATGTAAACTTAACAAGATTTAAACACGTATCTCAATATACCTTTTAATTATATAAATATGTTTTTCTGTGTATGACAAAATGTTCAAATTTTATTGTTATTATATGTACGAGAAGGTGTACATTTTATCTCCTTTTTGTGTATCACATATATATTATCCGTTCACGACTCACATTATATATAATTTACAATAATATTTTAGGTTTTTTTTTAATTTTTTATGTTTTATTATATACTATTTTTAATTTTTTTTTAAAGCTAAATGCTGTTTTTTCGATAAAAAAAAATAACATGGCGTCATAATAAGAATTATTAACCATAAATCTAAAACACAATTATTTGTTAAAAAATATTTACTTATTTCGAATTTTGATTATAATTTAAATTTTAAGTTAATTATTTTATTTAGTATAGATTTTAATTGTGTAAAATAAATACTTATTAAATCTTAAAAATTGCTTAAAATGTTATATAGGTGAACATACATGCAAAATCTGATTTTAATTAAAGAAAAATGACTTAATCATTAAAAAATATATTATTTTACTCGGGGTTATATATCACATTACAGAAGGTTGTAATCCCTAGAAAATATATTTTTCGCGGTTTTGAAAACCTTAGGGAAAAAAAGAGTTGGTAAGTAATTTCTGAGGGTTTTCTCCCTAGCAGCTGCAATTTCTGGGAATTTTGAGAAACTGTGGCTCTTTGAAAAGTTTTGCAAAACCGTCAGTACTAATGGGAGTTCCAAAACTGTCGGCAATGCATTGTATTAGCTTTTGTTTTGGTATTATTTAATTTATTTTATTATGATAAAAATGATTTAATAAACCAAACACAATAAAAAAATCTGATACTAAAATTTAAATATTAGATAAAATAGATAATAAACATGTTTTGATAATTGTTCAACATAAAAGTAAAACATTATTCAAGTGTAAATATTTAAGAGAAACATATTCAATAAAAATAATCAATAATTTTGTTCTTTTTCATTACATTTATTTATGTATACTTCCAATAATAGTTAGTCAATAATATATTTATAAAAAAATATTTCATAAATTTAGAAATTATTACCTATGCGGGTTGAAATATAATAAATTGTGGAGACAATCACAAAAATCATCATTGATTTCATTTCACTTACATGTGATGTCAATAAAGATACTTAAAAAAACTAATTTAAAAGTAAGAAAAATAGTAGCTAACAAGTTAATCATAAAAAAAATAAAACAAGTAAATATATATATATATAAAATATTTATTTATCTGAGTTTGTAATTCAACATAAAAAAGAGAAGTTAAAAATGATCCACTATGACAATGACCGTTGATTCCAAAGATTTTAGGAGTTTCAAGTGCTTCAATATTTCTCTCCATCCCAATTTTTCTTTTTAGTTCTCTCAAGTACATGACGAAGATTCCGACAGGAAGCCCCATTACATCCATGTTCAATGTATACTCAAGAATAAATAGGTTACACTATTCATTTAGTCGTTATAGTTTTCTTCTATTTCATCTTTTCCTTACACAATAAGCTCAAACTTTTAATTTTTAGCCTAGACTTAACCTTTGGTCATGACTCACTAGAAAGAACTTGAGACTTGCAAAAGAGTTGAAGGTGAAGCTACTGCCTGTTCTACTCGATAGATACCAGCAAATGCATATGAGCAGACTATGTTGGGGAAATGTGAGATATTGTCCGTGAGGGGTAAGGTTATATAGATAATTAACTTCCAATCTGGAAATGTCTTGCCCTAGAGTAGGAATCCACAATGTAGAGTTTAAATGTGGTTGAGAGTTCCATTTTACGAATAAAAAGAAAATGTAAAAAAAGAAAAACTCTAAAGGTTTAATGGGTCGAGGTTCCATAATTTGTAGGAACCTCTTTCCTCCTTCAAACTTCTCAACTTCATCGATTCAATTACAATTAGTAAAAACAATATGCACAAATTGAATCGATCAAGTTGTTATGAGAAAAGAAAGGATAGGAATTGTATTTCTTATTCCATAAGAAGAGAGTACAATTTTACATGTATATAATTGTTTGAAACAATATATAAACGGAATATAAATATAAAAATAGAATACAAATATATGAAGATAAATGCACAGATATGAACGGAAAATAAATTAAATCCAATATCCCCCTCAAGCTGCAACATATATATCCTTAATGCTCAGCTTGGACAACAAAGATTGAAATTGTGCTGGATGCAAAGCTTTAGTATGAATGTCTGCAAGTTGTGCTGAAGTAGGAATGGACAGGAGCTTAATTACACCAGCTTGAACTTTATCTCTTATGAGATGACAATCAATTTCAATATGCTTTGTTCTTTCATGCATGGCTGGATTTTGTGCAATTTGTATAGCAGATTGATTGTCACAAAACAGAGAAACTGGTTGTGGTAGAGGTTGTTTCAAATCACGGAGCAAATACAGAAGCCATTGAATTTCACATGTTGTGGAAGCTAAAGCTCTATATTCTGCTTCGGTTGATGATCTAGATATAGTACCTTGCTTCTTGGATTTCCAGCTAATTAATGATGCACCTTAGAACACATTAAAACCAATCACAGACCTTCTAGTGTCAGGGCAAGCAGCCCAATCAGAATCACTAAAAGCCTTGAGAGCATGTTCTGTGTTGGAGGGAAAGAATAATCCTTGTCCTGGATTGTTCTTGATATATCTCAGGATTCTTATTGCTGCTGCATAGTGATCTTCCAAAGGATTGGAAAGAAATTGACTGAGAGTACTAACAACGAAACATAAATCTGGTCTTGTGTTGGTTAGATATAGTAACCTGCCAAGAAGTCTTCTATAGGTCTGCACATCTGAATAGGGTTTCCCTTCTGTCTTGGAAAATTTTGTGC